>JAXGGS010073319.1:18420-49352 GCA_035585475.1 Armandia brevis | reverse complement strand
TTAGCGAGACTTTAGATTTTCGTGTACGTGCGGTAACAACCTCTTCAAATATTGGACAAGGTGCCGAATACGACCTCAGTCAGCAGAAAGGCATTCCAGTTAAAATAACAGGAACATTTAGTGAGCCAAAAGTTGGCATAGATTCAAAAGCTCTCAAGGAAATGTACTTGAATGAAGAGAAGGCAAAAGTTAAGGCTAAATTGGAGAAGAAAAAAGAAGCAGCGAAAGAGAAAGTACAAGATAGAATTGAGCAAGAAAAAAAGAAAAAAGAAACACAAATCAAAGATAAAGTTAAAGAGAAGCTTAAAGACAAACTGAAAGGATTATTCAAGTGACAAATATATCAAATAATGCAGTAGAAGCTGCAATAACCACACGTAGATCCGTCCGCTCGTTTTTGGATAAACCTGTTCCAAAAGAAGTCGTAGAGCGAATTATTTCGACTTCTTGCCGCGCACCTTCCGGGAATAATTCGCAACCTTGGACGGTTATGGTATTAAGTGGTAATCCGTTGAAAAAACTAACAGATCGCCTCGTATCCGAAGCAGTTAAATTACGTTCGCCCCAGGCTAAACCAAAAGGTTATGAATACGATTATTACCCTCAAAAATGGATCGATCCTTTTTTAGCCAGACGCCGTAAAGTGGGCTTTGATCTTTATGCCAAATTGGGCATTACCAAAGAAGATGTAGAAGGTAGACAAAAGCAGTTTGAAGAAAACTACCGCTTTTTTGGTGCTCCTGTTGGCATGATGGTTTTCATGGATCGTTCAATGGGAAAGGGTGGACTGATTGATGTGGGGATGTTTGTTGAGAATATCTTGGTAGCAGCAAGAGGGCATGGTTTAGATACTTGTGCACAAGCAGCTTTCTCTCAATTTCACAAAGATATATATGATGAATTGAAAGTACCTGAAAATAAAATGTTGCTTTGTGGCATTGCTTTGGGTTATGCAAATCCTGATCATCCTTCAAATCAATTGATTACGGAACGGGCTCCGCTTTCTGATATTGCAGAGTTCGTCGGTTTTGAATCATAAGCGTAACGCAACAATTTTGGCCTGTATTCATAAAAAACTATGTTTGTAGATGCAGGCAATTCCCAAGTTAAGTTGGCTTGGTTTGAAGATGGTTGGCATGCGCTTACACCGATGCCAGTCACAGATTTTTTGGCTAAGCCCTTATCAGAATTTGAAAAACTTCCTTTAGCCCACGCAAAACATTGTTGGTGGGCAAGCGTTGTTGCAGATGAGGCTATTCGACAAAAAATTCAAGAGTGGGCTCTTTTGTATGAGAGCGAAGTAGTATTTCCTTCATCTCAAGCGAGTGCTCTTGGGCTCGTCAGCCACTATTTTCCATCAGAAACTTTGGGAGTTGATCGCTATTTAGCGTTATTGGCAGGGCGCCATTGGCAAAAAAAACAAGACCAAAGGCATAAATTATTGATTGCAAGCTTTGGTACGGCGTTGACACTTGATTACCTTTCTGCAGAAGGTGTATTTCTTGGGGGGACTATTTCTGCAGGGCTTTCATTACAATGTCATGCACTAGGTTCAGGCACCGCGCAATTACCAATGCTTGACAATGGAATGGAGGCGTTACCTATAGATCCAATACCAAAACAAACACAATTGGCCATCGCTCAAGGCACCATGCAAAGTTTGGTTGGGGCTTTGGTGTTGCGTGTGTTGATGCTCAAGCCAGATTGTGTATTGCTGAGTGGCGGTGGAGCACAGAGTGTTTATGAACATATTCAACACCCCGCTATTTCATCAATATGCGCGCACACGGCATTTCAAATAGAGCCGCACTTGGTATTTGAAGGTTTACGTCTATTGTCTGAAAACAAGTAGTCTTTTTTTTACCACGCTTGAAATTCAGCACGCCGAAACGAAAGCATCTATGAACATACGCGATTTAAGATATGTTGTTGCGCTTGCAGACTATCAGCATTTTCGTAAAGCAGCAGAAGCGGTATTTGTGTCTCCTTCTACACTTTCGATACAAATAAAGCAGCTGGAAGAAGAGCTCGGAGTCACACTTTTTGATCGTTCGCTCTCACCCATTAAACCCACTAAAAAAGGTGAAGCGGTTATTGATTCTGCCCGTAGAATTATTACTGAAGTTGAGCACATGGTAGGCTGGGCAAAAGAAGGCACAGACCCGATGAATACGACGCTTCGTTTGGGGATTATTCCCACTTTAGCGCCTTATTTTCTACCTCATGCTATGCAAGTGATACAAAAGCATCATCCGCAATTAAAGATTCTGCTTTTGGAATTACAAACCCCTGATTTATTGCATCAAATACACAAAGGTACGGTAGATGCCGGTATTCTAGCGCTTCCTTTTGATGAAGGATATAAGCTGACAGCCATTCCGCTTTTTAAAGAACCCTTCATGGTTACTTATCCGGCGGCAATTCATCAAAACCATACGGAAGAAATTACAACCAAGAAAAGAAAAAAGAAGTCTTCACATAAAACGGTGCCATTGATGTCAGCGGAGGAGCTTGCTCCTTGGTTTAGCCAATATGATCAGCTGTCGCTTTTATTGTTAGAGGAAGGGCATTGTCTACGTGGTCAGGCACTATCTGCTTGCCAGCTAACGGATCCTTCAAATGAGCCCGTTAGAGCAACGAGCTTGGAAACGCTAAGACAAATGGTTGGGCTTGGTCTTGGTTGGACGCTGTTGCCTTATTTGGCGACGCATGGAGTTTCTTATGCGGATCCGCGCATTGGTTATCAACCGCTACAACCGGCTTTCGAGCGTCGGATGGGTTTGATTTATCGGCCGAAAACCCCGCTTGTTGAAATACTCAAAACGTTATCTGACTTGTGGAAAAGCAATTTGCCAGAAGGTGTGACAGTCATCGTAGAGGATCGTGCCCAACAGGAATCGAACCTGTAACCCCCAGCTTAGAAGGCTGGTGCTCTATCCAGTTGAGCTATGGGCACTTATGTGAAACGCCAAGCCACTTGTGACAAGGGTTTTTCGAACTACCAACAATATGGATTTTATTGTCAGTCTTTCTTCTTTATGAATTAAGGCGCGCATTATAAGGGGTATCATCGTAGCCTTTAGCCAAACATTAGCGTTTTATGATTGAAAAGCACACAGAGAACGAAATCCAAGAAGCAAAATGGGACGATCAAAAAGCAGAAGTCATTGGAGTGTGCTTTTATGAACGGCGAGATCAGGCGCGTTTTGAGGAGTTTAAGCTTCTGTTGGGGTCGGCGGGTTTCCAGAATATGGCGATGTTTCATGGACGGTTATCACGTTTATCTGCGGCAACTTATCTTACTTCTGGAAAGGTCGAGGAACTGGTAGAAGGCGTTAAGGGGACCGAAGCAACGCAAGTCTATATTGATGCTGATTTATCCGGCATACAGCTGCGTAATCTACAACGTGAATGTGGGGTTGCGGTTGCAGACCGTACAGGATTGATTCTCAATATTTTTGGAGATCGAGCCAAAAGCCAAGTGGGTAAGCTACAGGTGGAATTGGCACGGCTCAATTATCTATCCACGCATTTAGTACGTGAATGGAGTCACTTAGAGCGACAGCGGGGTGGTTTAGGTAAGACGGGTGGCCCAGGTGAAAAACAATTGGAATTGGATCGACGTTTAATCGCGGGAAGAATTAAAAGACTTAAAAGTCAGCTCTCCAGTATTTCAAAGCAAAGAAACAGCCAGCGAAAGCTACGCCAACGGCGTGGTGCAAAAACGATTGCATTAGTGGGTTATACCAACGCCGGAAAATCAACACTTTTTAATGCGTTAACAGGTGCTGATTCGCTTGCAAAGGATCAACTCTTCGCTTCTCTAGATCCTACGGCAAGGCGACTGTTTCTTCCCAGCTTGCCTCCTGATTCACAAAATACCGTGGCATTGGATACGGTTGGCTTCGTAAGAGATCTACCACATGATTTGGTAGAGGCTTTTCACGCAACATTAGAAGAAACGAGACTTGCAGACTTATTGCTCATTGTGGCAGATATTGCCGATCCACATGCTGATGATCGTTTGCGCGATGTGCGTGAAGTGCTTTCAGAGATAGGTAGTGAAAAAATCCCACAACTCTTGGTTTGGAATAAAACGGATTGTTTGCCAGATTTTTCCGAGAGTGCATACGCCAAGAATGGCGGCCCAGTGGCTTTTGTCAGTGCATTGACAGGGGAGGGGATGGAGACGTTACAAACACAAATTGCTCAACGACTATTTCCTGATGTGCAAATGCCAGAATATACCTACGATACAGAGGGTTTCGTAGGATAGTGGCAAAATCCAACCCTTTTTTTCTCTATCAAATCTTCCATGCGTCGTTCCCATTCGTCAAGCTTTCAATCTGAAAAACCTTGGCACACGGTTAGTGCTTTACTGCTGCTCATTTTTCGTTATCCCTACCGCGTTGGATTTGCGCTGCTTTTTTTAATATGCGCAAAACTTTCTAGTGTTTCAGTGCCACTGCTTTTAGGTCATGTGGTGGATAAATTGAACCTTTCTCAGGCAGAAGCCTATATTGTGGTTCCTTTATCCTTAGCAATTGCCTATGGTGTTTTTCGCTTTTTATCGGTAATGTTTGCCGAATTGCGCGAGCTACTTTTTGCAGCAATTACCCAAAAAACCGTTGCAGATATATCCATTGATATCTTTCGTCATCTTCTACATTTAGATTTACATTTTCATTTGGGCCGACATACAGGTGAGCTCTCAAGAGATTTAGAGAGAGGGTCTCGTGCTATTGGTTCATTGATTAGTATGGGGCTTTATCTTACGATCCCTACTCTCGTAGAGATGGTATTGGTCATGTCTATCATGGGTGTGCAATACGATTGGGTTTTTGTGTTGCTTACTTTTTTTGCTTTGTCCTTGTACTTTACAATAACTATTGTGATCACCAATTGGCGTGTCGCACTTCGTAAAGCTGCAAATAAGATGGAATCACAAGGGAATGCACAGGTGGTAGATGCCTTGCTCAATTATGAGACTGTTAAATACTCAAGTAACGAAGGTTTTGAACTAAACCGTTATCAGGAGACGCTGGATCAATGGAGAGACTCGGCAACACGTAATCAAAAAGGTTTAGCCTATTTGAATGCGAGTCAATCATTGGTTACTTCCACTTGTGCTGCTTTGGTGCTTTGGCAGGCAATGGTTTCAGTGCAAGCGGGCAGCATATCCGTTGGTGGGTTGGTAACACTGACCACGCTGCTTTTGCAGCTATTTATTCCGCTCAATATGTTGGGAGTCCTTTATAGAGAAGTGCGCCATGCTATTGCGGATATTGAAAAAATGTTTGCTTTGCGTGACTTAGAAAGTACGATTGAAGACCCTGAATCTCCAAAAACGTTGTCCTCCATTAATCCAAAACATCCAAGCCGTGGCGTAGAATTTCGTGATGTTGGGTTTGCGTACCATAAAGACCGCCCTATCTTACAGGAGTTGTCGCTGAGTCTACCTGCTGGTAAGACTACTGCAGTGGTGGGTGCTAGTGGTGGAGGTAAGTCAACCTTGGTGCGTTTGCTGTACCGTTTTTATGAGACGGGTAGCGGTCAAGTATTGATAGATGGTGTGGATATTCGTGATCTAAAACTATCTCATCTGCGTGAGCAGATTGCGGTTGTGCCACAGGATACCGTGCTTTTTAATGCGACGATTTTTCATAATATTGCCTATGGCAAGGTGAGCGCAACCGTAGAAGAAGTGCATCAAGCAGCTAAAGCCGCACATTTACATGAGTTCATTCAAGGGTTGCCAAAAGGTTATGACACCTCTGTCGGCGAGCGAGGCCTGAAGCTTTCAGGGGGTGAAAAACAGCGTGTAGCAATTGCTAGAGCCTTGCTTAAAAACCCACCCATTATGGTATTTGATGAAGCAACCTCAGCGTTAGATTCACATGCTGAAAAAGCCGTTCAATCTGAAATGGATAGAGCGGCGGAAGGTCGTACGGCCTTGATAATCGCACACCGTTTGTCTACGGTTCAACACGCTGATAATATCGCGGTGGTTGATGGTGGGAAAATTGCAGAAATGGGCGACCATAATACTTTATTATCTAAGAAAGGCTTGTATCATGACTTATGGTACGCGCAATTGCGTGAAAGTGAAGACTGAAATAGATAAAAATTGATTTACCGATGAGTAACCAAGTGTAAAAAATATGAGATTTGTTGATGAAACCAAGATAGAAGTCATGGCTGGAAAAGGAGGCAATGGTATCGCTTCCATGCGTCGTGAAAAATACATCCCAAAAGGAGGCCCTTCAGGTGGTGATGGGGGAAATGGCGGCAGTATCTATCTGAAGGCAGATGGAAACCTAAATACGCTGATTGACTATCGGTATGCCCGTATTCATCGTGCCAAAAATGGAGAGAATGGACGAAGCAAAGATTGTTACGGAAAGGGTGCGGATGATGTGTACTTGAATGTACCCGTTGGAACTTTAGTGCGAGATGCCCGATCTGGTGAGATATTGGGGGATTTAAAGCTCGAGAGTGATTGCTTGCTGGTGGCTAAAGGAGGTGAAGGTGGATTGGGTAATATTCACTTCAAATCCAGTATTAACCAGACGCCACGACAGTTCACGCTTGGTACGGAAGGTGAGCAGAAAGAGTTGGTATTAGAGTTACAACTCCTTGCTGATGTGGGATTGGTTGGTATCCCGAATGCAGGGAAATCAACACTCCTTTCTGCGATTTCTGCAGCACGCCCTAAGATAGCTGATTACCCATTTACCACGTTATTCCCAAACCTTGGAATGGTGAGAGCTCCTTTTTCTAGTGCAGATCAACCCAGTACCGATTTTGTGGTGGCTGATATACCAGGGTTGATTAAGGGAGCGGCCGAAGGGGTAGGGTTAGGACATCAATTCTTACGTCATATTCGTAGAACGCGTTTATTGGTACATCTTATTGATGTGACGCCCATGATTATGGATGAGGAAGCATCGGGTATGGAAGAAGTCCTGATACAGGCTAAAAGTATTCGTGATGAACTCAAAAACTATTCTCCTGATTTAATGCAAAAACCTATTTGGGTTGTGCTTAATAAAGTTGATGTATGGCCGCCTGAGCTTCAAGAAAAAAACACAAAAAAACTGATGAAAGAATTGAAGAAGGTGATTTCAGTCAAACAATGGTTGGCTATTTCAGCTATTCAAAAGAAAGGCTGCGATGCACTTTGTACGGAAATAAGCCGGCATTTGGCGCAGATGCAGCCGATAGCTGAAGACATGCTTGAAGAAGTAAAGGTCATGAAAGAAGATGACGCGCCTATTTATCAAGAAGTGATGGGGGAGGAGCGCAGCGTCCAAAAACATCAAGGTACTGTATTTCAAGGATCTGCTGAAGCAGTATTGGGCATGCTCTCACCAGAACCTTCCCAAGAGACTGTCGCCCCTAAACCGCGTAAGAAAAAGAGCAGTAAGCCTTCACAAAAATCAATCAAGCAAGACTAACCCCTTCCATCATGACTTCGAATCGAGTTCCGCCCCCTTCACGTCGCATTGTTTGCAAGATTGGCAGTAGTTTATTGACCAATGATGGAAAAGGTTTAAACCTTTCATTGATGAAGCAATGGGCTGCACAAATTGCCGCACTGCGTAAAAAAGATATCGAAGTGCTTTTGATATCGAGTGGGGCAATCGCAGAAGGTTTAGTGCGATTAGGGCTAAGAGAGCGTCCAGAACATTTACATGATTTACAAGCTTCTGCGGCTATTGGACAAATGGGTTTGGCTCAGTCATGGGAAGCCGCTTTTTCTGCTCATGGTTTAAAAAGTGCACAAATTTTGCTTACCCACGATGATCTTAAAGCCAGAGACCGCTATTTGAATGCGCGGGGAACCCTATTGGCCTTATTAGATTACGGCGTCATACCGGTCATCAATGAAAATGACACAGTGGTTACGGATGAAATTAAGTTTGGAGACAATGATACGCTTGGTGCTTTGGTTGCCAACCTTATTGAGGCACATCTTTTAATTTTACTCACGGATCAAGAAGGTCTTTACGATTTAGATCCGCGTAAAAATAAGTCTGCAAAATTGATTCAGCAGGCGATGGCTGATGACGTCAGTTTGCGGGAAAAAGCAGGTGGTGCGGGGAGTGCGCTGGGTAAAGGCGGAATGTTTACCAAAGTATTAGCGGCAGAACGTGCAGCGCGAAGTGGCTGTGCAACCATCATCGCGCATGGGGGTACAGAGAATGTTCTTTTGCGATTGATCGAAGGTGAAAAGCTTGGAACGTTGTTAACATGTTCTACGCCCCGTTTGGCAGCGCGTAAGCAATGGCTTGCAAATCATTTGCGCTCAGCGGGCAGAATAAATTTGGATGAAGGCGCAGTCAAAGCATTAGTGCAAAAAGGAAAAAGCTTATTGCCTGTTGGAGTAACTTCGGTTGCTGGAAATTTTCAGCGTGGTGAATTGGTATCGTGTTATTCAGCAGATGGAAAAGAAATCGCAAGAGGCTTGGTTACCTATTCTGCGGAAGAAATAGCATTGATATTGGGAGAAGATTCTGCAAAAATTGTAGAAATACTCGGTTATCAATCAGAAGAAGAATTAATCCACCGCGATAACTTAGTGGTTTTGTAAAAATTATGACGACAAATTTAAATACTACAGATGAGCGTGCTTTAGCGCTAAAAGCTTGGCTTACCATAGAATGTGGGGAAGAAAATCCTCAATTATTCATGGCGTCTGGTGATGCCAGCTTTCGTCGATACTTTCGGTTCCAACCCAGTAACCCAAAAAACCAACAACGGGGTAAAACATGGATATTGATGGACGCTCCTCCAAGTCAGGAAAATGTGGTATCGTTTCTCAATGTTCGGCAAAAACTATTTGATGCAGGGCAAGTCGTTCCAGAGCTTTATGCGCAAAACATAGAAGAAGGATTTCTGGCGATCGGTGATTTGGGCGACAAGACATATTCGTCCGCCTTAAGCGAGAACCCAAGCTTGGCGTATTCAGATCCACTTTATCGCCAAACGTTGCAATCACTTGTAGGGATGCAAAGCAAAACAAAAACAGATGGTTTGCCTGCCTACTCTCAAGAACATTTGTTGAGAGAGATGCAGTTGTTTTCGGATTGGTATTTGAAAAAGCATATGCAGATCGAGGTAGATGATGCAGTGATCAACAATCTCTTCTTGGTGATTCTTGAAAACGTTGTAAAACAACCTACGGCCTTTGTACACCGAGATTATCATTGTCGAAATTTAATGGTATTGCCAGAGAGCAATGCACAATCTCCCGGTGTTTTGGATTTTCAAGATGCCGTAATCGGCCCGATTAGCTACGACGTTGTGTCTTTACTGCGTGATGCCTATGTGACCTTCCCTGAAGAAATTGAATTGGATTGGTTAATCCGTTATTGGGAAGTGGCACGTCAAGAAGAATTGGGCTTGTCTGAAGATTTCTCGGTTTTTTTTCGAGACTATGAATGGATGGGGCTTCAGAGGCATTTGAAGATTTTAGGGATTTTTGCACGGCTTTATTACCGCGATGGTAAGGATCGGTATTTAGAAGATCTACCACGTGTTTTTGATTACGTACAAAAAGTAGCACGCCGCTACAGAGAGCTGTCTCCATTGGTAAGACTACTGGAGCGCATTGAACAAAAGGCTTTAAGTTCAAAAGTTACACAAGAGGGATACACTTTTTAGTTTCATCATGCATTACTTTTTTTCTCATCGCGCCCCACTTTTTTTGAAAAAGTTGGCGTTAATATTGATAAGCACTGCGCTGACTACGCTGTTTTCACAAAGTGCTATCGCCGCAACGGATTCAAGTAGTCTTGATGATGCACTCACCAAAATTATTGAGTCGCTCAATAAAGATGATTATCCCAGTGCACTCAAACGGCTAGATGCTTTACTTGCGGTAAAACCAGAGTTTCAGGCGGGTTGGGTAATTCGAGGGGATGTTTTGAATATCCTTGCAGGGCGTTATGCAAAAGGTGTGGGTAAAGAATCTGTCGCTAAGTCAGTGCAAGAGGTTGTGCGATTGAAAAATATCAAGGGCTATCGAGAAGAAATGGTTAAGCGTATTGCAGCCCTTTCCTACCAAGTGCCACAGGATCACGTTCCTCATTCTGTGTTGAAACTTCCTTCGACCATTCCTTTTTATTTTCTTGCTGATTTGGATAATGCACGGCTGTACACAATTGCGAATACTGATGGCACGGATGCTCCGGTTGTTTTGTCGGATATGTATATGAGTCAGGGTATTAATGGTCCTGAGAAATTTCGGGAAGGAGATAATCGCACCCCGATAGGGGTTTATCGTATTAACACCTTTATTCCAAACAAGAATCTACCGGAGTTTTATGGAGAGGGAGCATTTCCATTGGATTATCCAAACTCTTGGGATCGCTTGAATAAAAAAACAGGTTCTGGTATTTGGGTGCACGGAGTACCAGGTGAGTTGCATGCCCGTCCTCCTTTATCGAGTAACGGCTGTATGGTTATTGCTAATGCGGATGTTTTATTTATCAAGAAAGCGCTACGCCCCAATTCACAGAGAAGGTTTCCAACAGTACCTATGGTTGTTACCAAAAGCGTAGATTGGATCAGGCGTGATGAGCTTCTTGCGGAGCGTAAAAGCTTTAATGCCGCACTTGATTCTTGGGTGCGTGACTGGAGCTCTTTGGATGCAGATAAATATCTGTCTCATTATGCTGAAGACTTTCAATCGAAAGATGGTATGAATTTGAAGACATGGAAGCAGTACAAGAAGCGTGTTAATGGCGGTAAAAACTATATTCGTGTGGCACTTTCAGATGTAGCGTTATACCGTTACCCAAAATCAGAAGGGGTGTATTTAGCACGTTTTACACAGAATTATGAGAGCAGTAATTTTGCACAGTCTTCAAAAAAAGAACAGTATTGGCGTAAAAGCAGTAAAGGATGGAAGATTCTTTACGAAGCTTCTGTCAAATAACGCTTCATTCAAAACAACACATGCGCTTTGCCTCACTTTCTAGCGGTAGTAAAGGCAATGTATGGCTGATTGAACATGAAAGCACTCGAATATTGATCGATTGCGGTTTATCTTTTTCCCATTTATGTAAGCGGTTAGAAACCTTTGCCTATACTCCAGAGGATTTATCGGCAGTGTGTCTTACTCATGAACACTCAGATCATGTTTCGGGCGTACGAACTTTGCACAAGCGTTTTCCTGATATCCCCATTTATACTTCACACGGTACGGCCAGTGCGATTAAGCTTTCACGATATAAGCCTTTGCGTGATAGTAGTGCGACAGTGATTGACAACGTGCTTGTGGAAGCATTCACGGTACCACACGACGCTAATGAGCCTCTACAGTACCGCGTAGCAGCTGGAAAAGGTGATAATGTTCGCCGGCTTGCTATAGTGACGGATCTTGGGCATGTCCATAAATCACTCATTGATTTTTTGAAGGATTGCCATGCATTGGCGCTGGAATTTAACCATGAAAGTGAGTTATTGAAAAAATCTGATTATCCAGCATCTCTGAAACGAAGGATTGGAGGTGACTACGGACATTTATCCAATGCACAAGCGCTTTCTATATTAAATGCTTTGCCTCTTGAGAACTTTAAAGTGTTGGTGGCAGCACATTTAAGTGAACAAAATAACTCATCTGAAATAGTGTCTCAGCACATAAAAAAGCTCTTGAATGATGCACCGCAACTTCATTTGCAAACCCATATTAGTGCTCAACATGAGCCCTCGCCGTGGTTTGACGTTTAGTTTGATCGAGAATAGTCAGAGTAGATAGGCGGATGAAGGTTAAAATATTGTTTTCTTAACGCAAAGACTTATGAATATTTTGATAATTGGTGGAGGCGGTCGTGAACATGCCCTTGCTTGGAAATTGGCCCAGTCTCCTCAAGTACGTGAGGTGCATTGTGCCCCCGGAAATGGAGGCACTGCTAGCGAACCAAAGGTTGTAAATCACACGATAGCGCATGTTTCTGATTGTGTAGCTTTAGCCAAAAAATGTGCAATTGATCTCGTCGTCGTAGGTCCAGAGCAGCCGCTTGCTGAAGGAATTGTTGATGCCTTTCAAGTGGAAAAAATTCGAGTGATCGGACCGAGGAAAGATGCAGCACAGCTAGAAACCAGTAAAGTATTTGCCAAACAAATGATGGAAAAAGCCGGTATTCCTACTGCCGCTTTTCAAGTATTCCAATCCGCAGATCTTGCAAGAGATTATGTACGTAAGCGCGGCATTCCTGTTGTGGTAAAGGCTAATGGATTAGCAGCTGGAAAAGGGGTTGTGGTTGCACAATCATTGGAAGAAGCAGAAAAGGCTATCGAAGAGATGATGGTGAAAAAAGTCTTTGGGTCAGCGGGAGACACCGTTATTATTGAAGATTGCTTGCAAGGTGAGGAAGCCAGTTTCATTGTACTGACAGATGGCAAAGTAGTCGCTCCATTTAATTCTTCTCAGGATCATAAACGATTGCTTGACGGCGATGAGGGACCAAATACTGGCGGAATGGGGGCCTATGTTCCAGCGCCAATAGTCACGGGAAAAATGCGTGAAACGATTTTGGATCGAGTCATTCATCCATTACTTCATACATTAGGAAAATCTTTTCCTAATGATCACAAGGATTCTTTACAGCGCCTTTATGCGGGTTTTTTATACGCGGGAGTAATGATTGCTCCTGATGGCACGCCTAATGTATTGGAATTTAATTGTCGTTTAGGTGATCCTGAAACGCAGCCTTTGATGTGGGGGCTTGAAGCAGATCTCGCTGAGATTCTCATGCAGTTAACTGATGGGGAATTAACGGAAGAGGTGCTTTCTGATAATGCTGGAGCAACTATTGGTGTTGTATTGGCAAGTGGTGGGTACCCTCAAAATGTGCTTAAAGATAAAGTCATTGAAGGGATTGATGAAGCCTCCCAAGTGCCCGGTGTGAAAATATTCCATGCGGGAACTCGCCTCGAAGAGGGGCAATTACGCGTGAATGGAGGACGAGTGCTTTGCGTAGCCGCGAAAAGTGAAAGTCTACATTCAGCTAAAGATAAAGCGTATGAAGCAATAGCAAAGATCCATTTTGAAGGGATGCAGTATCGCCGTGATATTGGCTTTAGAGCCCTAGAAAATAAATAGTCATTACGAGGACAAACCATGTTGATTACAAGCACCAATCTTAAGAGTTTGAAAAAGTTATATTCAGGAAAAGTGCGAGATATTTACGAAATCGATCAGGAGCGTTTATTGTTGGTGGCAACCGATAGACTCTCAGCTTTTGACGTAGTCTTTGCCGAAGGGGTGCCTGAGAAAGGGCGTATATTGACTGAGTTGTCGCAATTTTGGTTTGAATGGCTGAGTAAAAAAATTCCTCAGTTAAAAAACCATCTATTGGACATCTCTCCAGAGTCTGTGGTGTCTCCAGAAGAACGAGATCAAGTGGTTGGTCGCGCAATAGTCGTTCGTAGTACGCAGCCATTGCCTATTGAAGCGGTAGTGCGTGGCTATATTGCAGGATCTGGCTGGAAAGATTATCAACAGACCGGTAAGGTTTGTGGGATTGATTTACCAGAAGGCTTGTTGCAGTCAGCAAAACTTCCTATGCCAATTTTTACGCCAGCTACAAAAGCAGAAATGGGCGAGCACGATGAAAATATTTCGTTTGAATTAGCCGCGGCTAAAGTAGGCAAAACATTGGCAGAAGAAGTAAGCGCTTTTTCACTGTCCATTTATCAAGCGGCAAGTGAGTATGCTAAAACTTGTGGATTGATGATTGCCGATACCAAATTTGAGTTTGGGCTTGCAAAAAATAGTGAAGGTGAGACAGAGCTATTGCTTATTGATGAGGTGCTTACTCCAGATTCTTCTCGTTACTGGAATGTGTCTGATTATCGTGAAGGTGTTTCTCCTCCGAGTTTTGACAAACAGTTTGTGCGGGATTATTTACTTGACATTAAATGGAACCAATCCCCACCGCCACCGCCCCTACCAGAAAGTATTGTCAATAAGCTTTCGCAAAAATATATTTACGCACTCTCGCAGCTACGTGGGTACTGATGAGCGGGAGTATTTTTATGGATAGATACCGCGAACGATTCTTGCATCAATAATTCGGGTGCAAGCAACGACATAGGTGGCGGTGCGTAACGAGATGTTTTTCTCTTCGCTAATAGCCCACACTTTGTGAAAAGCTTCAGTCAGAATTTTCGTAAGATTTCTATTGATTTCTGCTTCATCCCAAAAAAAGCTTGAAAAATCTTGTACCCATTCAAAGTAACTGACCGTAACACCACCAGCATTGGCTAGGACATCAGGTACCACCAAAATATTATTCTCCCGCAGAATATCGTCGGCTTCGGGGGAGGTTGGTCCATTTGCCCCTTCTACAACCATACGGGTTTTAAGTTGGTGGGCATTGGCTTTTGTAATTTGACCTTCTAATGCAGCGGGAACTATGATTTCGCAAGGAATTTTCCAAAATTCGTCATTGGGAATTAGGCTCACTTCAGGGTGGTCGGTTTCAAAGCCAGCTACGCCGTGCTGCTCTTCAACATGGAGTAGTAAAGCAGGTACGTCAAGGCCATGTTCATGCATGATGGTTCCACTGTGATCTTGTACCGCAATTATTTTGGCACCTTGATCACTAAGTAACTTTCCTGCAATGCCGCCCACATTACCGAAACCTTGAATAAGCACTCTTGCCCCTAGTAGTGAAAAGCCTAGTTTTTTGGCCGCCTCTGAAGCCATTGTCATAACCCCACGTCCGGTGGCTTCTCGTCTGCCTTCACTGCCTCCCAAAGAAATTGGCTTTCCTGTGACCACACCTGTAGAGGTGGTGCCTTGGTTTACGGAATAAGTATCCATCATCCATGCCATGGTTCTTTCATTGGTTCCCACATCAGGTGCTGGAATATCTTTGGAAGGGCCAATCACCGAACCAATCTCACTGGTAAAACGCCGCGTCAGTCTTTCTAGCTCCAAATGCGTAAGTGCTTTAGGATCAACCCGAATGCCTCCTTTTGCTCCGCCAAAAGGGAGATTGATGGCAGCATTCTTAATGCTCATCCAACCCGCAAGCGCCATGACTTCGTTTAAGTTCACATTGGGATGGTAGCGAATACCACCTTTTCCAGGTCCTCGTGAATTATTGTGTTGTACGCGATAACCTTCAAAATGTTTTACGGTTCCGTCATGTAGATAGATAGGAACATCAACAATCAGACACCGCTTTGGGTGCTTCAGAGTCTCCGTACGTGAGCTGTATTCGCCAAGATAAGGGGTAACTCGGTTGATTTGTTCTAGGAAGGTACACCAAGGACCACCTTGCTCCTCATGCACATACGACAAACTGTTGTGAGGGTTGTTTTGGTTAGTGGTCATTCGTTCTTCCTGTCATGAAACTCAAGAGCAGAGCAATCTTATGACATTGCTTTAGTGAGCATTTTAGCTATTTACTCCTTGATAGATTTGTGCAGCGCAAGGATTTTTTACCGCGTAAAGTGGTTCATAGTGCATTAATAATAATTGGCCGACGAGTAGCATCTTTAGCGGATCCAAAATGAAATCTTTGCCTTATAAGCGCCTAAATAATATGCAGATTTCTGGTTTTGTGCACTATTAATAGGATTTCCATGGATGAGTTGCCCGATTTTTACAGTGTTTGGTAATAAATCATGGATGTTTTTTAGCACGTGAAAAATAAATACAAATTAAATCAATAGGTTATCTGTTTTTTAACAGTTCATGGCTAAGTGGCAAATTAATTCCCCGTAAATAAAGGTATTTCAATTAATTTAGGAGCATGCTGTGTCTAATAATTCTCTTCTTAGTGTTTCACTGAAAAAATGCGCGTCGCTCTCAAGATTATTCTTGGGTGTCTCTACCATTTTAATATCTGGGGTAGCCAGTGCAGAAGCCATCACGCCACAAAAAGGCGACGTAGCTTGGATGATGGTTGCGACTTTATTGGTACTGATGATGACCATGCCGGGGATTGCTCTTTTTTATGGCGGCATGGTGCGGCAAAAAAACATGCTGTCGGTGCTCATGCAAACATCAATGATTTTTGCGGTAGTGGTTATCCTGTGGGCGGTTTATGGTTACTCACTTGCATTTAGTGAAGGCAATGCATTTTTTGGCGGATTTGATCGAATTGGCATGAAAGGATTAACCGCCGATTCTTTAGCAGCCACTTTTACCAAAGGGGTAATGATTCCAGAGTTGGCATACTTTACCTTTCAAGCCGTTTTTGCAGGTATTGCTTGCGTGCTTGTTATTGGAGGCCTTGCCGAGCGGGTTAAGTTTTCGGCGTTGTTGTTGTTTTCAGTTCTTTGGTTTACTTTCGCTTATGTTCCTATGGCGCATATGGTTTGGTATTGGTCAGGTCCAGATGCATACACTACTGAAGCTGCTGCAGTGGCGGCAACAAAAACAGCGGGTTATATTTTCCAATGGGGCGCTCTTGATTTTGCTGGTGGTACAGTGATTCATATTAATGCGGCGGTTGCTGCTTTGATCGGCGCGGTGATGATTGGACCTCGTATTGGATTTGGTAAAGAAGCACTTACTCCACATAGCTTGACGATGTCTATGATTGGTGCAGGGCTTTTGTGGGTGGGTTGGTTTGGCTTTAATGCAGGCTCTGCATTAGAAGCAAATGGGGCAACAACTTTAGCCTTTGTGAATACTTTGCTTGCTCCAGCTGCTGCTTTAATTGGCTGGGTATTAATGGAGGTTGTGCTAGGAAAACAACCTTCATTGCTAGGAGCCATTTCTGGTCTTGTTGTCGGACTGGTTGTGATTACGCCCGCATGTGGCTTTGTGCATCCGATGGGCGCTATTGCGATGGGATTGATTGGTGGCGCAATGTGCATGAAAGCCGTGATGTATATCAAAATGCGTTTTAAGTGGGATGACTCTTTAGATGTTTTTGGAGTGCACGGTGTGGGCGGAATTATTGGTTCAATACTCACAGGAGTATTTGCATCACCAAGCTTAGGGGGTACCGGTGTTACTAATTATGTTACAGGTGCTATCGAATTTGATATGAGTGCACAAGTGATCGCACAGATTGTTGGGGTGATCGTCGCAATTGTGTGGAGTGGTGCAGTCTCATGGGCTCTATTTTTTGTGATCAAGAAATCAATTGGATTACGTGTCGAGCATGACGATGAGCGTCAAGGTTTGGATGTAAGCGAACATGGGGAAGTAGCCTACCACCACTAATCTCTTATTTATTGTGAATGACTAACGTTCTACAGGAGACGTCATGAAAAAGATAGAAGCCATTATTAAACCCTTTAAGCTTGATGTTGTGCGTGAAGCACTTTCTGAAGTCGGAGTAGTCGGCATAACCGTAGTGGAAGTCAAGGGCTTTGGTCGACAAAAAGGCCATACAGAGCTTTACCGAGGAGCCGAGTACGTGGTCGATTTTTTGCCAAAAATAAAGTTGGAATTGATTGTTGATGACGCGCAAGTGGACACAGTCATTGACACGATAACTCAATCAGCGCGTACTGGAAAAATTGGTGATGGGAAAATATTTGTTATGCCTGTTGATAATGCTATACGTATTCGCACTAGTGAAACAGGGCAAAGTGCACTGTAGTTTTAGGAAGTGATAAACACCGCTCAACGGATAAGTAAGAGCGGTGTTTTGGTGAGGTGGGCTACTTTTGAAGCCACTGAGCCTAACAGAGTCCCTACCAAGCCCGTATGCCCTCGAGTCGCAATCAGTATTTGAGAGCAGTGCAGTCGCTCGGCAAAGTCGACAATAGTTTCGGCGCTGTTCCCTATCGAGACATGGGGCGTTGCCGTAATTCCCGCTTTCAGTAAAAACTGTTCAGCTGGCTTGAGTTTTTTCAGTCCCTCTTCTTTATGAAATGCATGTAGTTGTGTACTATTGATAAACTGCCCGACATCTTGGGAAAGCGCGGGTTGCACATTAAGAAGATGAAGTTCAGGAAGTATTTTCCAATCATCTTGGTGATCAATGATCCATTGCAGCGCTTTCATCGCTAAGTCTTCGTGATCTATGGGTATTAACCAGCGTGGTGTTGAGGAGGCGTCAGTCATAGTGTGCTCAATGAATAAATGAAGAGTTAGGAAGAGGGCTCATCATTAGAAAGTAAATCTGGGGCGTGTTTTGAGCCATTTGATGAAGAGCGTTTTGAAAGCACGATACCAACCATAACCACCAGAAAAGCGCCAAATGCAGATGCCCAATATTTAGCCATAGGGATCGCTTGAGGCCATGATTCAGGAATCACTGGATCAGTAAGCAACATTCCACCTGCAATCCATCCTAACAAACCACCGCCTGCTGTAATAATAATAGGGTAGCGGTCCATAAGTTTTAATACCAGTTGACTACCCCATACAACGATAGGAATAGAAACCAAAATACCAAAGGTCACCAAATAAATGTTGCCATGCGCCGCCGCCGCTACGGCAATGACATTGTCTAAGCTCATTACCGCATCGGCGATGATGATGGTTTTGATGGCTCCCCATAGCGTGTAGGGCGCTTGAACTTGATCGTGGTTTTCTTCTTCCGCTTGAACCAATTTAATACCAATCCACAGCAAAAGCATAGCGCCAATGATTTTTAACCAAGGGATGAGTAATAGTTGTAAAGCGAAATAGATGAGTACGACGCGAAGACCGATGGCTCCTGCAACGCCCCAGATAATGCCTTTTTTTCTCTGAGCTTCTGGTAGTTTTCTACAAGCTAAGGCAATAACAACGGCATTGTCACCGCCTAATAAAATATCAATAGCTATAATCTGAAAGACGGCAATCCAGAAATCTGGTGAGGTAAAGTCAATAATCATAACGCTATTGTATTATTAGAAACGCTTTTACACAAAAAAGGTACATGTCTTTAGAAAGACCATTCTGACTCAATTTATAGGAAAATCATGACAAGTCGCGCCAATAATCGTTCAGCTCTCGCATTACGTCCTTTGCAATTGAACACTCCGTGTAATGCTTATGCTGAAGGCTCTTGCCTGATTCATATGGGAAATACTAAAGTTCATTGCACCGTAAGCATTGAAGAAAAAGTTCCTAAGCATGTGACAGAAGGTGGGTGGCTTACCGCAGAATATGCGATGCTTCCGCGTGCAACACATACACGAGGTAGGCGTGATCGTACTCCTAGTCCTCCAAATGGTAGAGCAAGTGAGATACAGCGGCTCATCGGTCGAAGTTTGCGAGCAATGGTGGATTTATCCAAGTTAGGCCCTCGCACTTTGACGGTAGATTGTGATGTTTTACAAGCCGATGGGGGTACTCGTTGTGCAGCGATTAATGGAGGGGCCGTTGCGATTAACATGGCGATTAATCAGCTGTTGCAAAAAGGGTTGCTTTCTGAAAACCCTATTCAATCACCTGTTGCAGCAGTATCCATTATTCAGCGTGATGGAGAAGCGCTACTTGACCCTGACTACCTTGAAGATTCAAGTGCGGATATGGATATGAATTTAGTGGTTAATGCTGAAGGAAAAATTATTGAAATACAAGCCAGCGCAGAACGCCAGCCACCTTCAATAGAAAACCTACACCAGATGATTGCCCACGCTCAGGGAGGTCTTGCTGAGCTTTTTAAGCACATGGAATCTGCAGGGAATTAACCTTTAGAGCACGGCAGCAATGGATTAATCCATTGCTTTGTTAATATGAACAATACGCTGAAGACTTCCTGTTTCTAGGGAGTGGTGCTTGCGTCGCTGCTGCCAGTCGTTGATGTGGTTTGACTGCTTGTCGTTGTAGCGGCGGTGGTTTCAGTACTTTTTGGCGTTTCTTTTGTGGGTGGGGTTGGTTTTGAACCACTGCCCTTAAAATCCGTTGCATACCACCCATTGCCCTTGAGTTGAAAGCCTGCAGCAGTAACTTGCTTTGATAAACTTTTCTTGCCGCATTTTGGGCAAAGGGTTGGGGCTGCATCTGAAAGTTTTTGTAAAATTTCATGCTCACTGTTGCATTCATTGCATTCATAAACATAAATGGGCATTATGGTCTCCGAAAAGGATGAGTAAATATTTTTTTATGTAGTGTATTCTGCATTAAATTCAAGTCGTTTGATCATGTTACCCTCACCTCAATCATCGAAATCAAATTCCTCCATACCAAGAGGAGGAGTTAAATGGTTGTTTTCGGCTTCCAGAAAATTTCCCTATCACGTTTTTATCCTCGGCTTTGTATGGGGTAATTGGATGCTGCAGCAAAGCGCCCAACTTACTCTGTTAAACAGTGGATGGTTTGCAGGGTTTGTTTTTCTGATGGTGGTCTACTGGATCCATCGTGTTGAAAATCATATGATTTCCTATAGTCGTTGGAAAATCTTCTTGATAACATTGGTTTTAAGCATTGCGCTGGGCTGGTTGTATGCTCATGCTCGTGCGCATCAACGTGTAGAAGGATTGCTTGCAACTGAGTTAATGGGTAAGACTGTAGAGATTGTGGCATTGATTGATCAGCTTCCCAAAGAACGTATCTATAACGGGAAAACTTCTTTTCGTTATGATGTTCGTGTTGAGAGCCCCGCAGAAGGTTTACCTACACGATTACGATTATCAGAATATAAGGCAACAAAACCTTTGCCTGCCGGATCAAGATGGCGGTTAAAGGTAAAACTGTATCCCTTACATGGTAATGCCAACCCATACGCATTTGATTATGAAGCTTGGCTTTTCAAGCGAGGTTTTGGGGCGACAGGTAACATCCGGGAGCGCCTGGAAAGCTTACCTCCATCATTTTTTTCATTAGCACAATGGCAGGAAAAACTGCTTAAAAGGGTTCAACACTTTGCAGATAGGTATGAGATGGATGTGCCTGCGGTAGTGCCTTCTTTAGGGCTTGGTGTGCAATCACAATTACCCAGCAAGCAATGGGAAGTATTGCGGGAAAGTGCAACATTACACCTTTTTAGTATTTCAGGGATTCATGTAGTTTTTCTAGCATTAATTGCGGGATGGTGGGCGCAGCAAATTTGGAGGCTATTGATTCGGTGGGTTTCAATACGACTCGTCATTATGCCTTCATGGTGGGTGGGCCGATGGGTAACGGTTCTAAGTGCTTGGGGGTATGGATTGATTTCAGGGATGGGATTGCCAACCCAGCGAACATTGATTATGATCACAACCATAACGCTTCTTCATCGAATAGGTTGGCGCACTCATTGGAGTCAGTTAGCGCTTATTGCGCTGTTTGTGGTCGTATTTTTTGATCCTTGGGCGATTGAGTCACCAGGGTTTTGGCTTTCATTTGCAGGCGTTATGGTGTTGATGTTGGCTCCTCCAGAGACGGACCCTCCATTTTCACATCGAACATATCATTGGGAATTTTCGGTATGGAAAGCACCATTGCGCAGTGCTATTCGTAAGCTATACCATGCGGTTGTTTTACAAACCCGCTTTTCTTTGGTGCTCACGCCACTACTCATTGTTTTTTTTCAGCAGTGGTCTACGGCAAGTATTATTGCTAATCTTGTGGCAGTTCCTATGATCAGTTTCGTGGTGTTGCCTTTGGCATTATTGGTACTTATTATTCCATTTGCCTTAGGGTTGGAGTGGTTAATCGCTTTACAAGAATATTTTTTTTGGTTAATGAATGCTTTGGTAGAGTGGCTTCCTAGTCAGTCCACAATCGCACCACATCCCATTGCTTTATTATTGGCTGGGTTGGGAGTGGTAGTTTTGTTGATGCCCAAAGGCTTCCCCTCACGTTGGCTGGGCATGGTGTTTTTCATGCCTTTAGTGGTGGGAATGCCCACAAACACCATTCCAAAAGGCACGGCAAAGATTCAGTTTTTTGATGTTGGCTCTGGAATGTCTGTGTTGGTACGAACTCAAAATCATGTACTCTTATACGATACGGGGGCTTTTAACAATCATTATTCTGCGGTTGAGTGGTCGCTTTTGCCATTTGCAGATGCTTTAGGCATCCATCACTTTGATCGTATTGTTTTGTCCCATGAAGATAATGACCATGCAGGTGGGCTTCCTTGGCTGTTGTCGCATTACCCAGTGCATTCACTTTTACTGGGCGGAATACCTAAAGATTGGGAAGGTAGACAATCATTTGTCTCTCTGAAGAATCATGGGATTTCACCGGCATGGTGTGATCAAGAATCTGAATGGGTATGGGATAACGTTCGTTTTATTCCATTCCGTGCTCACCGTGCTAGTAAAGGAAAGCGTGATTTTCACGGAAATAATGCGAGTTGCGCGCTGAAAATTCAAGCAAAGGGTCATCCAGAACAGTCATTGTTGTTGACGGGTGATTTAGAGAAATCTGCTTTAAATGAGCTGGTACGGAGTAAAGGAAATATGATTCAAAGTACAGTCATGCAGTTGCCTCATCACGGAAGTGATAGTTCTGCCAGTGCTTCCTTTTTTGAGAGCGTACATCCTCGTCATGTCATTTTGTCAGGGGGTGCGCGGCAACGTTTTTATCCAGCACGCACTATGCGGAAGCAGCTCCAGTATGATCCTTTGCCTAATATTTGGCATACCTGGTACGATGGCGCATTATCTATTACGCTGTCAGACAATAAAGGTGAGCCCTACATTGAAGCCTATCGTCAGGCAACACCGCACTATTGGCGGGCGGCTATTACTGAGACTTATTTATTACGAGAGCAAGAGTCTAGGAAGCTTAAGATAGCGTCTCAATAACGACAAAGCTTTGAGCTAGCGTTTTGGTGTGCGAAATAGAAAGGTGCACCTGCTTTTCAAAAAGAGGATGGTTTGCATTTGAATGAGAAGGCACACATGTTGGTGCGCCTTTTTCATTGACCAGCACCGAAACATCTTGAAAGGAAAACTCTTTCCCTATGCCGCTTCCTAGAGCCTTGCTAATGGCTTCTTTGGCGGAGAAGCGACCTGCCAGCCATTCAGTACGACGGCTTTCTGTTAGTTGACTGAATAATGCGCGCTCGGATTCTGTAAGCACCCTATTCAAGAATTGCGTACTATTGACGAGTTGAGCAATTCTTGAAATATCAACTAAGTCATTACCTGCGCCAATGATCATGATTTTACATATAGGCTAAGACAAACTTTTTGAACTTATCGGCGGGCAGCGGTTTGCTGAATAGGAAACCTTGGAAAATATCGCAGCCCCAACCAGCCAGCATCTCAGCTTGAGTGGTATTTTCTACGCCTTCTGCAACCACTTTATGCTTCAACTCTTGACCTAAAGAAAGCACCAGGCGGGCAATAGCTGCATCACTTCCGGTATGCTCAATCTGTCGCACAAATGATTGGTCAATTTTGAGTGTATTGATGGGGAAGCGCTTCAGATAAGATAAGGACGAGTAACCAGTACCAAAGTCATCAATGGCTAGGTTGACTCGATTATTTCTAAGCTCAACCATCGTATTTACAATGCGTTCAGGTTGGCTTGCTGCTACTTCCTCAGTAATTTCTAACTCTAAGTATTCGTTCTTCATTTGAGAACGCTCAAGCACTTTATTTACGTATTTTGCAAAGTCAATGCGCTGGAATTGTTGAGAGGAGATATTGACCGCTAGTGATAATGGAGGCAGGCCTTCAATTTCCCATTGACGCCATTGTTGGCAAGCGGTTTCCAGTACCCAATCGCCAATAGGCTCTATAAGTCCACTTTGTTCGGCTATAGGAATAAATACGCCTGGAGAAACAAAGTTTCCATTACGGTTCCAGCGAATGAGAACTTCAGATCCAATAATGGTTCGTTTTTTTGCATCAATTTTTGGTTGGTAATAAAGCTCAAATTCTTTTGCAATCAGTGCATGACGTAATGCACTCTCAATGGACAACCAGTTCTCGCCTTCTTTACGCATGTTTTCTTGGTATAAGCGCATGCATGCTCCACCAGCATCAATGGCTGCACGTGAAGCCACATCGACATTGCGTAAAATATCGCTGACAGTATCGCCATCTTTTGGAACATGAGTAACGCCTATGCTGCATGTCACGGTCATTTCTCTATCGCCCAAATTCATGGGACTTTTTGCCATGCTTAATATTTTTTTACCCAGCTCTTCTTCTTCTTCTAAAGTGGGGTTGCCCAAGTGTAATATCACCCATGAAGCACTGGCAAAACGATAGAGAATAGCTTTTTGCTTTTCTTCCTTTAAGAGGTTTTCTAGCCAATCAGATACAGTTTTGAGCAAACGATCGCCAACAATATGACCATAGGTGCCGTTAACCAGTTTAAAACGATCCAGACTGATTGAGTATAAAGTGATGCTGAATTGATTGCTAAGCACAGTTAATGCCTCTTGCATCTGCCTTTCTAGCATTTGACGATTAGGTAGACCCGTCAAGTCGTCATGTAAGGCGCGATGGATGAGCTCTTGTTCGGCAAGCTTGCGCTCAGTAATGTCTGCCAGAAAGATATGGTAGCGCTGTACATCTGAAAGGTAATGGATGGTTGTTTGAAAAACTTTATTCTTTATGCTTTGCTCAAAAACCTGCAATCCTTCTTCATTTTCCTGTTCAAATCTTTTTTGCCAGTTTTCAGTGAGTAGGTCACTAAATTCAAACCCATGATTCATAAGTAAATTTTCATAGGAAGGGTTGAAATAATCGATTTCGCCATCTGAAGTGGTACGTAATATGGGTGTTGGGTTTCGTTCAGGAAAGATGGATAGCTTACGCATTTGGTCCATATCAACCATGCGACGGTAAAACGAGAGTAAGACAAGTGCTGAGATCACAAGAGTCAGTAGAGAAAATGACAACTGTAAAATATTCAGACGCTGTATTTCACTTAGAGTGGTAGCACTGCCTTCTTGAACTTCTGAGTAAATCTGATTGTTCATGGTGGCCAAAATAGTTTCAATTTTCGTTGCGTCTGATTGCGCCGAATATAAAAGCTCTCGCAAGATATCCCAGTCTCGAATCGTTTGCATTTCTTCATCAAATACTCTGACGGTCTCATCAAACTCGGTGAGTGAGTGAGTCATTTCTTTTATAGATGCCTGTGTTTTAACATTGCCTACATTAGCAATATCCTTCATAAGCGTATCAAGATCTTTGTCACATTTACTGAGACTTTCTTTAAATTTTTCTTGATCAAGATCCGAGTAATATTGATAAAGACTTAAGATTCGCTGATGGATGACTGTTTGTAATTCAGAGATAGCTCGTGATTCTGGCAATAGTCGGTTGACGAGCACATTGGCTTTGGTGGTAACGTTTTTTCCCGCGTCAAGGGTATACCAGACCATGGTGGAGACCAGTACGATGAGCACTATGAATATCCCTAACAATCGCCATGCATGCTTTTTTTGGGCGTTTGGTTGCATCGACTCTTTTAGTTCGGAGGATTTGATGTGGGGGGAGCTTTTCATGAGTGTGGTATAGCAGATAAAAAAGTTATTGTGGGGATTTTAACGAAGGAAGGTAGTTTCAGGGTGTAAAGGTGGGCTAAAAACTTTTGCTTTTAGAGTAATAGTGGTTGTGCTTGCGTTAATTACAAAAATTATAAAGGCTTTGGGGTCTTTGGTCTTGCATAATAAATCCCACAAAATACCAAAAATCCACCAACCGCTTGATGAAACCCCACGGGTTCATTCAAAAACCACGTGCTAGCCCAAGCACCTACAACTGGCTGGGAAAGTAATACCATGGAGGAAAATCCCATTGGTAAGCCATCGATTCCTCTGGCAATCAATGTCTGCCCCAAAACTTGACACACCAGCGCCAGTAAAATGACAATATACCAACCAAACGCACTAACGGGTAGAATGGTTTCATTGAAAAGAAGCGCGAGAGATAAGAGCATTAATGCGCATAGTGCGTTACTGACTCTCATGATAGTACTGGCTTGGTACCAGCGGCGAGCATATCGCAGCAGTAAGAGGTAGAAAGCATAAAATAAATTGGTAATGATGGACAGTACATCACCCCAAAGCGTACCACTTTCTACCGTGTATTTAGCCCCGATACTGGAGGAGGATTGCTCTGATACTTGGCTGCCTAGAACGATGACCACAATCCCTGAAAAGCCAATCACAATAGATATTAATAAGGCTTTGCTTGGTTTTTCTCCATAAAAGACCCATGCTCCCAGTGCCACCACAAATACAGTAGCATTTACAATCAGTAGAGAATTGGTGACCGTAGTGTACTGTAGAGAAATATGCCATGTTGCGAGGTCTCCAGCGAAGAAAAAGGCAACACCGACAAACAACCAAAGCTTCAAACCAAACGAAATGGATGGATTATCAATTTTGTTTTTTTGGGTGACGCTTTTCTGTTGCCACCAAAAGATCCACTGCATTACGAGAAAAGCAATACCCATCCGCCAAAATCCGCTGGCAACAGGCCCTGTTTCTGAAAAGCGTACCAATATCGGAGAAAAACCAATACAGATGGCTCCTACTAACAGTTGCAGAAAAGCACGACGTTGGGCAGGTTGCACTGGAGGTTATGAGTTTAGACCGCAAACTAAATTGAGAGGCTATTCTAGTTTTCCCGCCAAGTATTCAGCAATATGTAGCACTTTTGTGGATTTTCCTTCGTAGCGTAACTTGCCTTCAATATTGAGCATACAGCCTAAATCACCCATGATCACTGCTTTAGCATTCGTCTTGGCGATTTGCTCACATTTACGGCCTGCGATGGCAGAGGAAATTTCCCCATATTTTGCGGCAAAAGCACCTCCAAAACCGCAACAATCTTCATCTCCTTTCATTGGGAGTAAAGCTTCTTCGATGCCTTTTTCTGCTCGCTGTTTTTGAGCGCGCGCAATCAAAGAACGAGGCTCTGTTTTAATTTTCAACTCGCGTAAACCAGAGCATGAATCATGATACGTAATTTTTTCTAAGGTCTCAGTTGGGGAGCGTAAAGATTCTGGCCAGTTGGGTTGAAGCGCTTCATCATCGGCTTTGAGTACCTGAACTAAAAATTGACAAAGCTCAAAGACTTTTCCTTTTAATGATTCAAGTTTTTCTAAATCTTCAGGATGATGCCGAAAGAGCTCTGGATAATGGGTGACAATCATGCTGGTGCATGAGCCTGAAGGGATGACGATATAGTCATACCCCATGAGCGTATTGAGTGTGTGGCGTGCCACGGTAATCGCATTCGTTCGATCACCAGAGTTATAAGCAGGTTGTGCACAACAAGTTTGTCCTTCGGGGACCACCACTTCACAGCCAAAAGCTTCTAAAACTTTTACGGTAGCTTCCGCAACACGAGGTCTCATCCAGTCAGCAAGGCAGGTGACAAATAGCGCAACGCGTAATGAGTCGTGTGATTGTTGGTCGTGAAGTGGAGTCATATCAGTATCCATGCCTAGTAGTTAATGTTTCTTATGTGCAGTTGACGTTAGATGACAAGAGCTACAAATTTAGTAAATGCTCAATGGGAATGAGTTTTGGAGGTAATGCAGGAATTGCTCCGATATCGGCACCTTCTCCTTCAACGTGGAAATCTGAGCCCCGTGATGCTATGAGGTGATTTTGGCGAGCAATTTCAGCGATGTGTTCGGTTTCTTGACGGCCCAATCGGTTGTACACGACTTCAATACCCATTCCACCAGCTTGAATAAAATCTCCCACTAGGTCTTCTAGCCGTAAGCTTGGATTTTGCATTTTATAACGCAGTGGATGGGCAATAAAGGCGTACCCTCCTGCTTCTTGGATCCATTGTACGGCTGTCTCAATACTGACCCATTGGTGATCAACACTGGCTGGAGCCCCATCGGCAAGATAGAGATTCATAGCCTGTGCAAAGTTTTTACAGTAGCCCATTTCTACCAAATAGCGGCCAAAGTGGGTACGACTGATGGGGGTTTTTCGCCTAGCAATGGTTTGGGCACCCTCTAAAGTATTTGGCATGCCCAGCTCAGCCAGCTTCTGGGCGATTTTCTCAGCGCGTAGTTCTCTGGTTTCGCGCATGGTGGTGAGGCGTTGGTTGAAGAGGGGGTCCGTGGGGCTAAACCCATAACCAAGGATGTGGATGGTTCTCCCATTCCATGTGGTCGAAATTTCAACACCCGGGACGAGGCGAATTCCATAGTTTTTTGCGGTATCAGATGCTTCAGACCAGCCACTAATATCGTCATGATCGGTGAGCGACAGGATAGATACTTCATTTTGAGCGGCACGCATAATGACTTCTTTAGGAGATAACTGCCCGTCAGAAATAGTGCTGTGCATGTGGTAATCTGATTTCATAGTGCCAATATTATAGAAACGTTTCTTAATACCAGAAAAAAATATACATTAAAGTAGCTTTATTAATTTAGGTAGAAGGTAGGAAGTTTTCCAGTACCCGGTTTAGATGTAATCGTCCAAGTGGTGTTGGCTGAATTCGTTTGCCAAAGGTATCCGTAATTTTCTCAAGTAGCCCTTGTGTGGAGAGTGACTCAATTTTAGGGGCAATATCGTGAAAAGAAAGTCCTGTGCGATGTTCATACTCATGAATTAAAAAACCTTCGGTTAGACGCAAGGTATTCATCATCCATTCAAAAGGTCTCTCTGCCGGCGCAACAGACATGGTTTCTGACATTGGATTGCCTACTAGTGCCTTATCCATGTAGCTTTGAGGATGTTTCCACCTTACTTCTCTGGTGATGGTTAAAGAACCATCATTATTTTGTGAGGTGATTTTTCCATGAGCTCCTGCACCAATACCGATGTAGTCGCCATATCCCCAGTAGTGTTTGTTGTGTTGGCAATGATGAGATGCTACGGCAAAAGCGGATGTTTCATAGTGTTGATAATTTGCTTGGTGTAGTCGTTGTGCGATGGCTTCTCCTATATCTGCGGTGTCGTCCTCTTTAGGCAGTGGAGGAGGGGTCTTATGGAATACCGTATTTGGTTCTAGTGTCAATTGGTAGCATGAAAGATGTTTGGGATGAAAATCAAGAGCGATTTTGACATCTTCAAGTGCTTGAGAAAGGGTTTGATGAGGTAGACCAAACATGAGATCAATATTACATTGAGGAAATATCTTGACCGCTTGAGAGGCGCTGATGCGAGCAGTTTCAGCAGAGTGAATTCGTCCTAATTTTTGCAAATGTGTATTGTGAAAGCTTTGAACACCGAGCGAGAGGCGGTTGATGCCAATAGAGTGAAATGCATATAAGGAGTCGGAAATAGCCGAGAGACTCTCGCCAATACTTCCGGGGTTTGCCTCTAAAGTGATCTCTATGTTTTCTGCGACGGAGATGTCTTGAAAGACACTCTGTAGTAGCTTTTCTAAGCTCTTTGCAGAAAATAGGCTGGGAGTGCCTCCGCCAAAAAATATGCTGTTTAGTTGCCTTTGTTGCAAAAAAGGGTGGTTTTTGAGAGCATATTGCCAGTCTGCTATTAATGCACTCAGGTAGCGGGCCTCTACGCTAGCATTAAGCCCTTTCTGCTCTGGCGACAAGGCATGAGAGTTAAAGTCGCAGTAGGGACATTTCTGAATACACCACGGCAAATGGATATACAAACTAACTTTATCAAAAGGTGGGATGGTTGTTGACACAAAAAATTCACAAAAAATTAAAGATATCGTACTAGAATCCACGTTTTCAAAATCCTAATACTTAGATAATCAGGTAAAGGGTTTTCCTCAAGGGTAAGTTTCAACGGAACTTGAGGGCAACAAATCTGTAACGCCAATTTTTCAATATTAACACGCTGGTTGGTTAGAGGTTTATTCACAAAAGGCGCTTTACTTAATTGAGCTCTCATCAAGCTTGCGGCGGAGTAAGTGCACGAATAATCAATAGTGCTAAAGACAGTGATTTTACGAGGATTTCTGAAAAATACTTTGTTTTTTCAGATGGTCAGGTAGCTATATTTGCTTTATAGGAGACGTTATGAAGGGTGGGTATTTTTATTTCGATTTTTGGCTGAAGGCGATTAATGTCATGGATCGTACGAGTCGACTGAATTTCTGGCTTACGATGATTGTGAACGTTTTGATCCTTGTCGGTTTAAATGGCTTGGAAATAAAATTTGGGTCCGCTACCAAACTTGGAGAAGGGAGCTTGATTTATATCGTTGGAGCTATTTTAGCTATTCCAACACTTACGATGCAGGTCAGACGGTTACATGACATGAATTTTTCAGGATGGTGGGCGGTACTGGCCTTTATTCCTTCAGGAAAGCTATTTATTTCTCCTGGGATAGCGCTGTTATTGCTGGCTAGTTTTAAGGAAGGGACTCGGGGGCAAAATCGCTTTGGTCACGATCCTAGAGACTTGTAACCACTTATTGATCACGACGAATGGGATTACGGTTTTTGTACCGGCAATTCAAGCAAATTCAAGAGAAAACGTTTTCCCTTTCTATTGCTAAAAATGATGCGTACGGGGTAGTGTGAAATAGTATCGAACCACAATTGCAAGTGGATTTTTCCCTTTTTCCCCCCATGTGCCTTAGCCTCTCCACGTACTACATGAGTTTTAAAGGTTCCCGCAGGCACCTTAATGGTTTCATTTGCGAGTCGTTTCATCGGCACGCTTACCTTCACACGGCTGGTGACCACGTCAAATGTTTCCTGCCAGTTATCTGAGAGTGAGATTGCTTTCATTGTATTGAGCAGCATAACAAATATGCTGGGAATATCAGCTACACGGTTCTTTATAGGGAAGAGTTGATCAGAAATCTCTACATCATCACCTTTCCGTGATGCGCTTTCTACCTTATAGGGAGCTTTGGCCCCTTTCTCAATTTGCTTGATAATATAACGTTGCCATGACAGCTTACCATTATCAACGGATCCAGAGGATTCCTCATGAAGGGAGTAAGAAAAAAGCAGGCTAAGCAATCCTGTTGGTGAAAGAGAGGTTTTGATCAGATACTTATCGGGTGTTATTTCCCAAGAAAGGGTGTAAATACCAAGCTTGATGTCTTGGTTCTGAAACCTAGCATTGTATTTCAATGACAGCTTTTTGTTTATTGGGGGAGAAGGTTTGGGGGAAGTCTTAGAAGGGTTTTTGTCAGGAGTAGGGGTTTTGTCAGTCGACG
>JAXGGS010073319.1:0-18320 GCA_035585475.1 Armandia brevis | reverse complement strand
TTCTGATTGATAATATCAAACAGTTTGATTGAAATAATCTGCTTTACAAAATATAGGAACGCGTTTAAACTAACATGGTTCTATGAACGTTTTAGTTTTTTTTAGGAGAATACGATGTCCATTATTAATTCAACCATTAAACCTTTCAGCGTCCAAGCCTATCACAATGGTGCATTTACTGCAGTAAGTGATGCGGACTTAAAAGGTAAATGGTCTGTAATTTTTTTCTATCCAGCAGATTTTACCTTTGTTTGCCCTACTGAATTAGGCGATCTCGCAGATGTTTATCCTGAGTTTCAAAAGGCTGGAGTAGAGTGTTACAGTGTATCAACGGACACCCATTTTACTCATAAAGCATGGCATGATGCCTCCGATACGATCAAGAAAATTCAATATCCAATGCTTGCAGATCCTACAGGAACTCTCAGCAGAAACTTTAACGTGATGATTGAAGAAGAAGGTTTGGCTTTGCGTGGCACTTTTGTGATCAACCCTGAAGGGGTGGTGAAAGTGGCTGAAATTCATGATTTAGGTATCGGCCGTGACGCACAAGAATTACTGCGCAAGGTGCAGGCTGCACAGTATGTAGCCAATAACCCTGGTGAAGTTTGTCCAGCTAAATGGAAGCAAGGCGCTGAAACATTGAAGCCTTCTTTAGATTTAGTCGGCAAGATTTAATCGCATTATCATTTGGGGGACATGCTTTTTGCATGTTTTCCCTATGATGTACAGATGCTGCTTGCTTGTGGGAGCACACCAGATGAAAGAGAAAGATACTTTAGTCAATTGATGGAATTATGCTTACTCAGGTGATTCATCTGGTTCAACTTCGGACATAGCGGCTTCACTATAGCGAGTAGCCTGTACCCTCCGCTGCACATCAGCGGATAGTTGAATAATTGTAGATAATTTATCGCGTACTACAGGATGAATGGTCTCAATTTTTTCATCTGGAATATTCAGAATTACCGTGTTGGCAAGTGCGTACGATTTAATGGCTGGCAGTGTTGTTATGTCCATTGCAGGAGTCATTTCTGCTGCATAGTCTCCAGCATTTAGCACGCTGATTCTTTGGTTGTCGCCATAATACTGTATTGCACCAGAAAGCACAAATCCATGGACGTGCACCCTTTCGTCCTCATCTACCTCAACCATTTCTCCGGTACAGTCCTCAAAGTTTTTTTGTAATGGCTTAGCAGGGGATTTTTTTATGTCGATGGGTACGCCGCACGATACGGCAATGATTGCACCAACGCCAATTAAATCCCATAATTCATTGTCTTGAAACATTTTAAGGCTTGGGCAAGAGCGTAGCCAGTCAAAGGAATCAATATCATCAATTTTACGGATTTTCTTGAGGTCCGGGGTAATTTTATTGAGAACAACGGCAAGATCAAAAAGGAAGCCTCCCCACTCAGCGTAACGATCGTTTTGGTCTTTTTTCATAGACTTTACAAGGAGGTCGTCAAGCTCTTTAGGAAAGCGTCCTTGTATATGGCTCGATAGTAGTGGGGGCTCTTCATGCAGGATTTTGAAGATGGTTTCGTATTGGCTTCCTGAGGAAAAGGGTTTACGGCCAGCAATCATTTCAAATAGTGCAATACCGAGAGAGTAAATATCGGTTTGCTGGTTAAGGGTTTTTTCTCTAATTTGCTCAGAAGACATATAAGCGGGCGAGCCAACACCGCTGATGGCATTTTTATCATCACCTTTTTTCATGGATGAGCCAAAATCAGTTATTTTAGGGATGTTGCCTTGAGCCAATAAAACGTTTGCAGGTTTGATGTCACGATGAATAATGCCGATTTCATCAGAATATTGCAAGCCACAAGCGCACTGAAAGAATATGCGTAAAATCTCTGACAAACCTAATGAATGTGCGGATTGAACATGGTCTTCTAAGCTTCCGGAGTCAACGTACTCCATTACCAAATATTTTTGTTCGCTTTCCATGCCTACGGAATAGGTTTGCAGAATGTTTGGGTGGATGATTTTTCCAACCAGTGCGGCTTCGTTCATCATCATTTTGCGATAAGCCGCAGCATGTTGATTGTTTTGAAATAGATCGTTTGAAAACTGCTTAATGGCAACGGTGGTGCTGTCAATAAGAGAACGGCCTAGATAAACGATAGCGGTAGCGCCCTTTCCCAAACGCTTGTCTATACGCCAGTGGCGAATTCTTGGTGGCAGTACTTCGCCCGGTTTTATGCTTATAGGTCGAGAAGGAGGTTGAACCGGTGGCTGGGTAGCAGGCTTTAAGGTTTTTTGGTGCACGACGTTGTCATTGATTTTAGAGTAGACGAAAAAATTAATTATATACTTTCTTGCTCAGGCCAGTAGTTTATGATGGCGTGGATGGTATCTTCAGCAGCCGAGTGGTGTTGAGTCATAAGTTGCTTTTGCGCCGCTGTCATGTGTTGAATCAACGCCTCATCGTTAATGCACTGAACGACATAATGTGCAGCTTTTCTGACCAAAGCCTCTGGCTGATCTTTATAGTTTTCTTCTAATGCCAGTATAGCGCCCATTTTTTTTGACGCCGAGAGGACTTCTGGAAAATTATAGGTGTGCATACCCATAATGATCGGCGTACCTACTACAAAGGCCTCTAAAGGGTTTTGCCCGCCATAAGGTAGTAAACTCCCACCGATTAAGGTTACAGAGGCGGCATGATAATAAGCCATCATTTCACCCATTGAGTCACCAATCCAAGAGGTATGGGGTTTTGTGGAAAGCAGTTTTTCTTCTGGTGACAATTCATCTATTTGACTGCGTAGAAAAACCTGTAGTCCTTCTTGATCTAAGAGTGTACGGATATGACTGATACGCTCTAGATGGCGAGGAATTACCATTAATCGTAAGGGGATGCCTTGTTGTGCAAGTTGATCACGTGCAGCTCGCCATATCTCAATGCCAATTTCCTCTTCACCTTCGCGAGTGCTTGCCAACATAAAAATCGGAGTCTTTTTGCTTGGCGCAAGTTTTTCTCTGAATTTCTCTCCGAGGTTTTGCTGAGATTGAGATAATCGAACAGCATACTTAATTTGACCGCCAATGGTTATCGGAATTTTTGGGTAAATGCTTTTCCAGCGATTGGCTTGCTCTTCGGATTGGGCAATGATGGCTTTAGGTTCACTCCACAGTGAATATAAACCAAATTTCCCTCCAAACATAAGCCGTTGATAACTTCTAGGAGAAATTCGAGCATTTATCAATACCCAAGGAACATGATGCGTAGCACACTGACGACTTAATTCGGGCCAGCGATCATTTTCCATAATCAAAAGAATGCTGGGTTTCCTGTGCTTCAAGAAGCGTCTGCAGGCCCCAACAGTATCCCATGGTAAATAAGTGACTTCAGAGCTTCCCGCCCAGTTGGCAGCAATGTTTTGTGCAGACTGATAGCCTGTATGTGTGAGGGAGGTAAGGAGCAAGTGTACTTGCTCGGAGACGTTTGGATTTGAATGCTTCCAAGCCTCTAGTAATAGCTCCACTGTACGCATCTCTCCAAGTGATACGGCGTGTATCCACAAAACCGTTTTATGGGTTTCTGCCGTTGGGCTTGGAGGGCCGTAACGAGCAGATTTGATCTTCCACCAGTTTAATAAAGTGAAATCATGCCCATGTTTACGATAGCTTTTCCAGAGAATAGCTGGAAGTAAAAGTAGCGTGAATACTCTATAAAAACCAATCCAGAAAAAGCGAGTAAGTGTCTGATTCATAACTGATGAATGCTCGAAGTATTTAGCGTTTTCTCTGCGTGATAGTAGGGTGTGGAGGTAGGAAACGAAGAGGGACGTTAGGAAGTACTTGCAATGTTTTAGAAATTTCTGGACTCTGACTCAAGATTTCAGCAAAGCGCTTTTTTTTGGCTTCATCTTTTGCAAATACCAGAAAACCAAAACTTCTATTCCATAGAAATCGAACCGCAGGAACGTAGCTAAAGGCATTCATGCGTTTGTACAGTTCCTTTTCAAATGGAAACTGCCCTCGATATTTTCGCTCACGATAAAACTCACCGAGTAAAATAATGTCAGGCATTTCTTCTAACAGATTATCAGCCGTATATTCTCCTCGAGAGCGAGCTAATGCAAGCTTTGGATGGGTTAATCCAAACAAATCAATCATCGGCCAATCACCATAGTAAGCAACGGCTCCTAAGTCAACCATGGCAATTTTCATGGGAACTTGCCCTTTTTCTCGGGCTTCTCCTATGGCTTTACCAAATGGAATAAGAGAGCGATGCTCTGATGCGGTATAGTCATCTATCCAGCTTTTAGCAGATCGCCAAGTACGGTCATGGTGTGCAAGATGACTCCAGTCAATCTGCCACTCTTTTTTAGCAATAGGGTAGGGTTTATTGTTTTGTGGAGGGCTATCACCAAGCACTGAGAGTAAGATTAAAGCAGGTAAGCCTATAGTCCAAATAGGGCTAGGAAGAAAAGAAAAGGTGATGACACGATGTATCGCTTGCAAAGCCAACCATAAAATTAGCGGCAGGACAGGGTACATAAACCTTAAGTAGATTCCCATGATGTGGTCAGGGAAGTAGAAGTAACCCAATATTGATACGCCCAAAATAAAAGGAGGGAAAAGTTTTTTGGGAGCAGTTAATACCCCTGCCAAAGCCAACCATATAAACCCCCAATAATATGAATAAAACACAGTCATGTGGGGTAACCCTTTGAAAACCTCGCTACCAGGTTGAAGCTGTTTGATGTAGAAGGGTAAGGGAAAAGGTAAGCCAAAGTATACGTAGCGCCAAAGATAGTAGGTGAGTCCTACGCAAAAATAAAGTACAAATGCAAGAACCGATGACCGATTTGGCGTTTTGGTAAAGTAATTGATGGCGATCAGTGAAATAAATCCTAAGCCAACGCCAAGATTGAACTCTGGACGAATAAGCCCACACATAAGGCCAAGAAAGCCTACCGCAATCCAAGAGTGGCGCGTAAGCCAAGATAATGAAACATGTTTTGCTAACCAGTTAGGTAGCTCATTGAAGTAAGTGAGCGCTATAGCAAAAAGTAGAAGCAGTAATCCTGAGAACATAGTTTCCATGCCAGAGACTACATGTGGAGGGGTGTGGGGAGAAACCCATATTAGTGCAGCTGCGAAAGCTCCTGAGAGCGCGGCAGGGTAAAGAGTCAATTTTTTTCTAGGGAACCAATGATTGTTTGGCTTATCAGGAGAAAATTGCTCAAGAAGTACAGGTGTTAGTGAAAGAAGCGGTAAGAAGGCAAGTACACTGATGAAAGAGAGTGTCTTAGAGCCGATAACCGGGTCAATACGGAATAGCTCAAAAACCGCGTTTACTATTACCCATAAAAAGGTCGTAAATCCTTCAACAGGAGGATTCTCTCCTAGATTCCAAATCAGCCCAACCCCTTCAATCAGGTGCTTGGAATAACGGTAGGTAATGAATGAGTCATCTAGAGTAAATGAAAAAATGGATAGGCTGCGAGAAAATAAAAGCCAAAGACTTAATATAAGTATTAAGACGGTAGGAATCATCCAATGAGCAATTTGCAGCCATTGCATCCAATGCATTTGACTTGCTGCTCTGGCTTCAGGTTGCGTTACAGGCGAATTTTTGGAATGCCTTTTCCGTTCTATGTTCATATGACTAAGGAAACTGGAGTTCAGATTAAGGGATAGGGGTGTTTTTTAATAATGACTGTAAGCATTCTTCAACCAGCGCAGTATTGTGGGCCCCACTAGAACCAACTCGGCGTAAGCGATGGCGAGCTAAAGGGATAAACACTTCGCGGACATCTTCAGGAAGTACAAATTCTCGACCTTCTAGCCAAGCCCATCCTCGCGCGGCATTCAGTAATTGTAAGGCAGCTCTTGGAGAAAGACCAAGTGCGAAATCACCTGAGTTGCGGGTTGCTGCACATAATGTTTGCACGTAAGCAATAAGGTTGTCTGAAGCATGCGTTTGGCCAATTTGTGTTTGCGCGTATTGGAGTTTGTCAGGCGAAAATAATGAGGGTAGTTTTTGAATCTCTGAGCGACGACTCTTACCTTTTAGTAGCGCAAGTTCACTTTCTAGATTGGGGTATCCGAGGCTGACACAGAATAGAAAACGATCTAATTGTGATTCTGGTAAAGGGAATGTTCCGTGTTGTTCCAAAGGGTTTTGTGTGGCCATCACAAAGAATGGCTGTGGCAAGGGATGGGTTTCGCCATCTACAGACACTTGGCTTTCCTCCATTGCTTCAAGTAGCGCACTTTGGGTTTTGGGCGTCGCACGATTTATTTCGTCGGCGAGAAGAATGTTGCCGAATACGGGGCCTGCACGAAATTGATTTTCGAGTGTTTCGCGATTAGGTAGGTTGTAACCTAGTAAGTCTGCAGGAAGGAGATCGTTGGTAAACTGTACACGGTTACAGCTTAAACCTGAGAGTTTTGATAGTGTGAGTGCTAAAGTTGTTTTGCCCACTCCTGGTACGTCTTCAATCAATAAGTGCCCTCGAGAAAGCATGCATACGATAGACAGCTTTACGGTACGCTCTTTTCCGATGATGATTCGGCAGGCAATCTGTAGGAGTTTTTGAAATTCGTTGGATGTAGATTTAGTATTCATTTAAAGTTTAAAAAGCACTATGTGCGATCTGTTTTGGTTGGGGGAGCCATTATAGGAGATAGAGTTGGATAGCCATGATGACAGTGTGAAAAAATTGAAAGTAATTGTGTCAGAAGTGTTTCGTTACGGATTGAAAAAACACAAAAAGGGATAGAATGGTGTCATCATGTTTAAGAGCAGATTTGAAAGAGTAGAAGGAAGTATGGTTATCTATCAGTTACAGTGTTTATGTGGGTTTAGTGCAGAAGCTTGGTTTGAATCCCAAGAGGCCTACTTGCGCCAAAGGAAAGCAAAACAAATCACTTGTCCTTCATGTAAAACTGCCTCACTTCAGAGTGTTCCTAAAGGTAGTTCATCTGAGGGCAACGCACGAAAGCGGAACCATCCTTTACAACAACTTGCTTCCCAATTGGCTCATGCGGTCCAATGGCAAGCTACAGGAGATCCGCTGGTGGATCAGTCTTCTGAAGCCTCTAAGGCATCATTATTTGCAGAAACATCGGTGGATGCTAGTGCAATGGATGAAATCGAAGAGGCTGTGGCCTCAATAGATATCGATGCCAGCAGTTTGGAAGTATTGGAGCTAAAAAATGGGGAGCTGATCGAGACATCACTTTCTGGTGTTGATGCCTTGGATGAGACGTGGAAAACGGTATCTGAGGCGGAGCTTCCAAAAGCTAAGGTATTGTGTATTTCTTCTGAAGGGGTTGAGTGGCGTGAAAATTTGCCAGAAGAACTGGATGCCGTGAAGGTTACGATAAAAGCGGATGTTGCTGAGCTTACTCCTGAGCAGAAACTAGAAGAGGCGGTAGAGATTGATTGGCAGGTATTTGCACAGGATTCACAGAAACAAAGCTGGCGTCGTCATCGTTCTCAGCGTCGTATGGTTGAGAAGAAATCTACTTTGTCGCCAAAAGAGGAAAGGGCTTTAGAACAAAGTATTGCGCAGATGGCACAAATGGTACTTTCCAAGGCACTGCTTTCAGCACTTCCCAAGCAAGATCATGATGAAGAATCTTTTTCAGCAGTTAAAAAAGAAAAAGTAAGCAAAGCGAAAAAATCTGCGGCGGGCGCCAAGAAAAAAGATGAACCTCACCACGATGAAACGGATAGTACAAATAATCCAAACAAAAGACGGTGGAATTAATTTCCTCCGATAACCCCATTAGTTAAACTGCGCTTTATTAAGCGCTGATGTTATTGTTATATTTTTTAAGAGTTTGATATGCAAGAAAGTATTGTTAATAAAGAAAGTCTATCAGGACAAAAGGTTGTACTCGCTTATTCGGGCGGCCTTGATACTTCAGTTATTTTAAAGTGGCTGCAAGATGAGTATCATTGTGAAGTGGTAACTTTTACAGCAGATATTGGGCAAGGAGAAGAGTTAGAGCCAGCGCGCCAAAAGGCAAAGGATTTTGGCATTAAAGAAATTTTTATTGAAGATTTAAAAGCAGAGTTTGTTCGTGACTTTGTCTACCCCATGTTCCGAGCCAATACGATATATGAAGGGGAGTACTTATTAGGGACGTCCATCGCTCGTCCTCTTATTTCAAAAGCGCAGATAGCAATCGCACGAAAGGTGGGTGCGAGAGTTGTTTCGCACGGAGCTACGGGGAAGGGAAATGACCAAGTACGCTTTGAGTTGGGCTATTACGCATTGATGCCTGATGTAAAGGTGATAGCCCCTTGGCGTGAATGGAATCTGAACTCTCGTGAAAAATTACTGTCCTACGCTGAAAAGCACGGTATTCCGATTGATCAAAAACATTTGAACGGTGGTAGCCCATACAGTATGGATGCGAACCTTTTACATATTTCTTATGAAGGTCGTGTATTGGAGGATCCTGCACGTCAAGCAGAAAAAGATATGTGGCGCTGGACGGTGTCTCCGGAGGATGCCCCTGATCAAGCTGAGGAAATTACCCTTACGTATGAAAAAGGTGATATTGTGGCCATTAATGATAAAGGCATGGCACCTTATGAAGTTTTGACAGAGCTCAATCGTGTGGCGGGAAAGCATGGAATCGGCCGTTTAGATTTGGTTGAAAATCGATTTGTGGGCATGAAATCTCGTGGTTGCTATGAAACACCTGGCGGCGAAATTATGCTGAAGGCACATCGGGCGATTGAATCGCTTTGCCTTGATAGAGAGGTAGCTCATCTCAAAGATGAGCTGATGCCACGCTATGCAAGTTTAATTTACAACGGTTTTTGGTGGAGTCCTGAACGTGAAATGCTTCAAACCATGATTGATGCCTCACAAGCAAGTGTTTGTGGCAAGGTATTCTTAAAACTTTACAAAGGAAATGTCATTGTTTTAGGACGTGAATCGGATCAATCGTTATTTGACCCCAATATCGCGACTTTTGAAGATGATGAAGGTGCCTACAATCAAGAGGATGCGGCAGGATTTATTCGCTTAAATGCCTTGCGCTTGCGCATTGCAAATCGTTTGCAAGAAAAACTAGGCAAGAAATAATAAAGACTTACGGCCCTCTTTAAAAGTGGAGAACCATGAGCGCTTTACTTGATCAACATATTCGTACAGGTGCAGTATCTCCTGTCTATCTTATTCAAAGCGAAGAAGAGCTTTTGGCTTTGGAAGCACGTGATCAGATTTTTGGTTTTTTGAAAGATCAAGGTTTTACGGAACGAAAACTCTTCACACAAACTTCACTCAATTGGCATGATCTGCTGGCCGAATTGTCAACACCATCTTTTTTTAGTGAAAAGTGTATTTACGATATTCGCCTTCCCGAAGCAAAAATTGGTCGAGATGGTGCTGGTATGCTTGCGCAAGTGTTGGCGCTTGCCCAAACAGACAGCGTGCTGGTTTTTTCTCTGCCTTATGATTGGCGAGTACAAAAGCTGGTTTGGTTTAAAACACTACTGAAAAGTGCAATCAATATTGAATGCAAATCACCCTCTCAACGTGATTGGTCTCATTGGTTATCAATGCGGCTCAAATCGCAAGGGTTAACAGCAACGCCTGAGGCTTTGCAAATGTTGATGGAATGGGTGGATGGTAATTTACTGGCGGCAGACCAGGAGATTCGCAAATTGGCTTTTCTATTGTCTGGACGTGAAAGTGAGAATAAAACCGTAGATGTTCCGGACTTACAAGAAAACTTGATAAATGTTTCTCACTATGGGGCATTAGATTTTCGTGATGCGTTTTTATCAGGAGATTGGAATCGTGCGATGAAAGTGTTGGAACGATTGGAAGGAGAAGGGGAGAAACCTATTTTACTTTCACGAATGCTTAGTGATGATTTACGAAAAGCCACGCGAATTTATGCATTGCTGAAGAGCGGCAAGAGTGAGCGTGAGGCACTGGTACAAGAGCGGCTTTTCTTTGATCGAGCTAAATCCATGATGGGTTTTGTGCGCAGAATGGACATTGGAAGGGTTTACCATCTTTTGTTGGGTACGGAGTATATTGATTTAGTCAGTAAAGGAAATATGAGAGAATCTCCTTGGTTGTTGTTTCGGCGTATCGTAGGATATGCCTGTCATCCAAAATTGGGGGCGCACTTTAAGCCGGAATGGCAAAGTTTGCTCACATGAATCCCAAACATCAAGAACCGCTGTCTGAATCTTTACAGATAGCAGCCATTCACCTTAGTGCAACTTTGATGGGAGAAAGTCCCGAAAGTGCTAATAACCTTCCTCCTTTGAGCAGTACGGCACAGCATTGGCTCTTTGAGACATGGCGGCATTATGGTGGGGTGCAATGTCGACTGATTAACTTACTGTTGAATCCTCAAATACATGAACCCACTGATTCGGCAGCCAATCCCGTTATTATTGAACCCAGAGTCGTTGAGGCGCTGTTATTGGTTTCATTGGTTGTGCTTGATGCGAAAAGACACCATGATGGAACTGTCGTACACTCTGCTGTTGATGCAGTAGAAAGTTTGACCGCACATAAAAGCTCACTAAAATCTCTAGTTAATGCGGTTCTTCGCAAAGCGGGGCAATCAGATCCAGAAGCAGAAACATTGCCAGTTTTACCATGTACACAACAAGAAAGTGGTTTTACGAAAGCAGAGGCATTCTATTGGCATCCAAGTTGGTGGATTAATAAATTACATTTTCAATACCATGCCAGCACTCCTGATTTATTGATTGAGGGCAATAGACATGCTCCTTTCACTTTGCGTGTCAATCCATTACAAGCTGGATTAGATGAGGCATTGGAAATGCTAACTCAGGCAGGTATTTCAGCTCGTGCATGTTCAGTTGATGATTTTCAAGTGTGGTCTCCAGATACGAAAAATATCATGGAGCCAACGTCTGAATACTGGAAAACATTCCTGAGTAAAGTTTCGGCCATTCAGTTAGATAAGCCTTTGCCCGTTACAAAAGTGCCTCAGTTTTTTCAAGGTATGTTTTCGGTACAAGATTTAGCGGCGCAGGCTGCGGTCTGTGCGCTTCATATCAATCAAGCAGTGGCAAAACAAGGAAGGGTTTTGGATGCTTGTGCAGCTCCGGGAGGAAAATCGGGGCAAATTGCAGAATTGCTGCAGGCTTGCTTAGGTGAAAATGCTAAAGCCGATCAGCAAGTAAAGCTACCTTTAATTGCGTTAGATAAATCTGTACGACGTTCAAGAAAGATTGATGAGAATAGAGAACGATTAGCGCTTAACTTTTCGGTTCAATTAGGTAGTTTAGAAACCCCTGGTGATTGGTGGGATGGTAAGCCATTTGAACGTATTCTTTTGGATGCTCCTTGTTCGGCAAGTGGCAGTATGCGCCGCCACCCTGATGGAAAATGGCGGCTTATGGAAAAGGAAATTGCAAAATTTGCTTTACAACAGAGAAAGCTACTTCATGCGGCGGCGGATTTATTAAAAGATGATGGCTTGTTGGTGTATAGTACCTGTAGTCTTTTTGCGGAAGAGAATATAAGAACTTTTACCACTTTTCGCCAAGAGTGGCGTAAAAAGCACGAGCTTTCACCGATTCAAAAGCCGTCACAATCTATACTTTCCCAAAGTGCAGGTCAAAAATCGCAAGGGGATGCGATCTCATCGCTTACCTTACAATTTTTACCGAATGCCGTGCATGACGGACATTTCATTGCATTGTGGTCCCCTCAGTGGGAGTCTCAATTAGCGCAGGAGGCATGCACACCGCTAGATCTTTTAAGGTGCTTTGAGCCAACTTAGAAGTTTTTCAATGATATTTGAGAGTACGCTTCAGAAAGGGGAAGCCAAATACAATGAAAAAAATAATGCCAGAGCTTGCTGTTCGTGTACTATTTTTTGCGACGGTCGGTCTGTTTGTGAGTATTTTTGTTGGAGGACTTGCCCGTGCTCAATCGGAAGGCGCGTCTGATGCGGATAATGCTCAAACTATTTTACCTATAACGACGACTCATTCTATTGCTTCAAAGCAGGGGTGGGAATTACTTCATCCTAAAACCGCAGGCTCAGAGAGCAGCGCCTTATGGTTGCGCTTAAATAGTGATTTGAAGCTTCCAGATGATCTGAAAAAATTGCTCAAGGTAGGCACGCCTATCCCATTGACACTATCATTTACCCTTACTGAGTCACGTTGGTATTGGCTAGATAAAAGCTGGGTTTATGTAAAACTCCCGATCGAAATACGCTTTGACCCGATTTCTGACCTCTATCGGTTGTCACGGTTGCAGGGCATTAGACATTTTGCAACGTTAGAGGGCTTGGAAAGAAGCGTACTTAGGTTTGATTGGCCCATCTTACCGGTTTTTACCCTTCCTATTGGTGAATACGAAGCGGAGCTCACCTTATCTCTTAATCGTAATGTACTTCCTTTGCCTTTGCAGGTAAATGTAAATCCTACAACGAAATGGAAAATGAACTTTCCACGGCAGAAACTGGTTATTTTGCCGAAGTAGATTAAACGGCTTAGGGTTAGTGGTGATTTTGCGGGTTTTAACTTTTTGCAAAATCTAAAAGCGTTTGACCTTCAAGGCGATAGCGAATCCATTCGGTTTGTGCACTTGCACCAATGGATTCGTAGAAATTAATCGCAGGCTCATTCCAGTCCAAAACACTCCATTCAAACCTTCCATACTTATTCTCGACGGCAATTTCAGCTAAATGCTTCAACAGGCGCTTTCCTGCGCCAATGCCTCGATAATTTGGAGATATGTACAGGTCTTCTAGATATATTCCATGTTTACCTTGCCAGGTGGAGAAGTTCAAAAAGTATACGGCGAAGCCTATTGGCTCACCATCAGCAATGCAAATCAGCGCTTTAGTGGTTGCTTTCTTACCGAATAAACAATCTGTGATATCTGCCACGGTTGCCAGCACTTCTTTTTCTGCTTTTTCAAATGTGGCAAGTTCTTGGATAAAGCCCAAAATTAATGTTGCATCTTCAGGTGTTGCTTCTCTAATGAGTATTTCAGACAATTTTTTCTCCAAATAGTGAGTGCATGATTTTTATGGAATGGGAAGGTGGATGAAATATTCCTTGTCTGTCTTCAGCTTGCATTGTAAACCTCAATAAACCATTTAGGCTGCATGACATCAAAGTCTTGGCGAATATTGGAAGGCAGATAACTGGCTGAGTCCAGTACAAATGCCTGACCATTTATGCGTTTGAATAAAACCCAGTGCCAGAAATTTTCACCTTCCTCTTGATGATACTTGATAGACAGTAATGCCATATCAGGCAATGCATCCCAAGACTCGAAAGGAGTTTCACTTTCTGAGATCTCTACGCCTGCGCTGAATAACATACGCCGGACATACTGAGTATCTGACCATAAAGATTTATCCGAGGCATGAATGCCCATGGCGTTGGCAAATGCCTTCATTTCTGAATACGTTTTGCCTAGAATATTGGCAACCGATGCTATTCCGCACCCTGTAGCTTCTTCTTGTATTACTGGTTTAATCACAAGCTTTTCCTAAATGACCACACAAACCTCAGTTAACTGCAAAGGAGGGTACTGTCAATTTTGATTTGTAGATATATATCTTGACCAAAGCCTTCCATCTATAGCTATCAGTCCAATGGTGATAATTCCCATGCCTATCAGATGAGAACTTTGTAATGTTTCTCCAAGTACTAGTGTACCAAGCAAAATTGCAGAAATAGGGATTAGAAAGGTAACCAGCAGAAGATTTGTGGCTCCAGCTGACGCCAATATCTTGAAGTATAGGAAATAGGCAATCGCAGTGGAAAATACGGCTAAAGCTAAAAGCGCCAAAACCACCTGAATACTAGGGGTTGCGATTTTAGTAGGCTCATCAATGAGGAAGACAATAGGAAGAAGAAATAACGCTGAAGCACTCACTTGGCCTGCAGCAGTAACGACAGGGTTGATGTTTTGTGCTTTGAATCGGCGTCCATACACTCCGGCAAATGCGTAAGATAGCGCAGCTCCTAATACAGCCAATTGAGCTACCACTCCAATCCCGATACCATTTAGTGCCGAAGGCCCGATCATTACTATCGTTCCAAAAAAGCCTATGAACACGCCAATCAATTTGTTTTTTGTGATTTTTTCATCTTGAAGTAATGTGCTAGCCACCAAAACAGCGAATAGGGGTGTTGCGGCATTTAATATTGATGCGAGACCTGAAGCTATATGGGTTTGCCCCCAAACAATAAGTGAAAAAGGTAGCACATTATTTAATAGTCCCATGATTAAAAAACTGCCCCAAATAGTGATTGAGCGGGGTAGAGGGATTCGCGTTACTAATATAAATAGCCATAAGGCAATGGCCGCAAGCGCTACTCTAATTAAAACAATGGTCAAAATTGGCAGTTCTGTGATAGCTATCTCAACAAAGAAGAATGAACCGCCCCACAAGATTGAAAGGATGATTAGCATGAACCATTCTCTGATTCCCATTGATGTTGAAATAAGTGAGTTCATCGTAGATGACGCCTTTTTTATAAGCTACACATTGAGAAATAGACGATTTTGCTACCATATTTGCCAGTAGACATAACCAAGATAGCACCATTATGTTGTTAAAAGCTGTTCATGTCCATAGATTGTGGCATTATCATTGCACAGGTTTTGTGGTGGACTTTTAGCCTTGACTTTGGGTAGAACATAGCAATACATGTTGTGTGAATAAAATTATGTCTAGATGATCCATTATCCTACGCTTTACTATTTATTGGGAATTATGAAAATGAGATATCTTCATTCAATAGCGACTGTGTTGGTTTTGTCGGTTGCTGGTGTCGTCTCTGCGGCTGACAGTTGGCTTGGTAACAGCTATTCGTTGACTATGGGAGGAAAAAATGATGATAGTGCTGTTGCTATTGCTTCACATGTAGATGGAGGCTATTTGATTGCGGGGAGGAGTCAAAGCAGTTTTACCAATGGTAATTATCCATCAATACTTGAAGATATTGCAGATGCGTATGATTATTCAAGAGACAAGCCAGAGCATAAGAATGGACTGTATTTGTATCGTACCAGCGAAGAAGGTCTGGTGCTATGGAGTAAGCGTTATCCAAAACTCAAAGAGAAGCACATAGTGCACGATATGCATGTCCACAACAATGGATCAGCATTGTTGGTGGGCGAAGTGTCTCCAGCAAATGCCGCACACGGTAAGGTTGATGCAGCACCTTTTGTTCTAAGGGTGAATAAGAAGGGAGAGGTTCTACAGTACGGTGTCTATTCAGATGCTTCGTTTGTTCTTGGGATGAAAACGCTTGTAGGTAAACTTTCCATAGCTTTTACCAAGGTGATTGCTCTGCGAGAAAGAGGTTATGTCGTTATTGGGACTGTCAATGGTCGGGGATTTCTATGGCATCTGTCTGCAAAAAGAGAAAGTAAACAGCCGTTGTACCACTATGAAACCGTATATACCGATCTCCTTGAATTGGAAGACGGTAAGATAGCTACAGTCGGTTATGACGGCAATACGGATGATTCTGGATTTTTGCTTTCAATTTGGAATAGTGACAGTCAGCTCATTGAGAATATGCGGGTAATTGACAAAGAACATTATGTTCAACCCACAACCATTATTGGGACAAAAGATGGTCGTATTGCTATTGCGGGAACCAGTTATAAATTGTCCGATAAGGAGAGAAAACGTGGGCAGGCTTTTTTATACTTGACAAAAGCGGATCAAATACGTAAGTCAGATGGTGTCTGGCATAGGTATGGCAAAGAAGAAGGGAGTGATGTAGTGGCCGACTTGGTGCAAATGCCTGATGGAGGTTTTGCGATGACTGGATCTACTACCTCCTTCGACGCTTCCGGTATGGCAGATATGATGCTTATACGAACAGATGCTCAAGGAGGGCTGCTTACCTATAAAGGGTATTGGGGAAAACAGGCAGATCACGGTTACGCCCTTATTCCTTCCAATTTACCGGTAAACGGCGAACAGCAATCTGGCGTGGTCATGGTTGGCAAGACACTCTCATACGGCTATGGCTATCATGATGCATACATGGTGAAAACGAACGCAGCTGGGGTAGCCTTGTCACCAGAACAGCTGTTGGCTTTGGGTAGAGGCGTTATATTCGGTGGTTGTGAAGGAGAGAAATGCGATAACTGTACTACTTACACAAGTAAAGTTATTGCAGGAAGCTCGGTGTACGAGGGGCCTAGTGAGGTGTATCCAAAAATAGGTGAAGACTTGAAAATAGAGGCAGAGGTCGTTGTAGACGGGTTGGTGACAGTAGAGCAGTATGTGCCAAGCAATGTGAGTAAACCACGTGGTCTACGCTACCAACTCTATGCGGGAGAGGGCACTTACAATCTTTTATGGGAGAAAAAAGGTTGGGATATACAAGTTGATGCATCAGGAACTGCAGAGCAACACAATTTGTATAAGTACGAGGGTTGGTGGAGGGTGAAGCACAGAGGTCGTATAGGATATACCAAAGCAGAGTTATATCACTGTAACTACTAGTAACAGCAGTCATTGATAGTAGGTGAATTGTGCGCATTAATGTAATGATGCCTTAAAATGTTTTGGCACAATGTTTTTTTTATAAGTAGCTTAGCATATGAAACAAATTGATTTACTACTACTCTTGTCTGCTTTCTTTATAGCAAGTTTTCTTATGTACTGGATGGTTGTGTTAGATCAGTCTCTAAATAATATTACAGGGTTTAAGGCTTATAGAGTTGCTCATGCAGGAGGTGGAATTGATAATAAAAAAAATAACAAATACATAAACTCTTATGAGGCGTTAGATAGTAGTATAAATAAAGGGTTTCGATATTTCGAACTCGACTTTTCATTTACAAAAGACGAAAAATTAGTGTGTATTCATGACTGGTCTAACTCTTTTAAACATGCATTCAACCAGAAAAAAAATGGACCTGTGACACTCGATGAGTTCAAATTATTGGTTAATGCTGAGTCAGAGTTTAACAAGTGCACGCTTGATGGACTTTCTGTTTGGATGGAGAAAAATCCTTCGGCATATATTGTCACAGATGTAAAAAGTCGTAATATTAAGGCGTTGAAAATTATAGTGGACAACTTACCAGAAGCAAAGAAAAGGGTAATACCTCAAATATATTATCCTACAAACTATTCAGATGTAAAAAAGTTGGGTTTTGAACAAATTATATGGACGCTTTATCGCGGTTCAAGGAGTGATGAAAAAGTGATTAGTTGGCTAAGGACATTTGATGGACCTGTTGCAATTACAATGTCTGAGCGAAGGGTTGGGACAGTGCTAGCAAAAAAGTTAAAAAAGATGAATGTCCCAACTTATGTTCACACTATAAATTCACCTAGAGAAGCAGAAAAATACTTCAAGAATTTTTATATTACAGAAATCTACACTGATTTTTTAAATCCACAAAGTAGCCAATAATTAGTAAATAAATTACTAGAGAGTTTTTGTGAAGAGTTGGAGAGCTCGATACTGTATCCAGCTGAGCCATTTGAGCTTGTGAACTGCCTAAAACTAGTTTGAAAATGTGACCTATTCCAGAATAGTAGATACTTGATCCTAGATAACCCTAAGCATATTTAATAAGGTCTAAGACACATCATTAGCAGCGTTTAGAAAGCTGGTGCCGACAGTGAGACTCGAACTCACACGGATTTCTCCACCACCCCCTCAAGATGGCGTGTCTACCAATTTCACCATGTCGGCTTCTTAAAACGGGCGCATTATACCGAACTTTCTCATCTATTTGCGTTGAATGAGCAATAATATCTCCTTAATTTATTTTCATTTTTTCTACCCAATTGTGTCAACAATGTGCCATCACATTAGAAATTTTCACAAATAATGGCTTTGTCTTTTTCAAATATCAACGATTTACAAAATATCTACAATTATTCTTGAGATTCTGCTTATAAATCAATAAGATAAACACGCCTTCCGCTCGCACCTCAAAACTTACCGCTTACGCGTGAGCTAACGGTATCAATGCTTTCGAAGCAGATAATGCGCTGCTAGAGATGGGCCATACTGCCTTGAATTTATTTATTAGAGCATTGACGCCTAAAACCCATGTAATGATGAATGCTAAAACAGTTTCAATTTTGACCTCCACTAAACTATTTGTGGTGGCAGAATCTCGCAGTAAACACTTAAGCTCGCGTCAACATAGAGGGTTTACGCTATTGGAATTAGCCATAACCATGGTCATTGTTGCGCTGATGGTGATGTGGGGTGCGCCTAGTCTACAGAGAATTCTAGAGGGGCAGAGAGTACGATCGGTTGTAAGTGAGTTTCATTCAGCTTTTTCCTTGGGGCGTTATGAAGCTTATGGGCAAGGGCGTAGGTT
>JAXGGS010073097.1:2126-15429 GCA_035585475.1 Armandia brevis | reverse complement strand
GGGAAGACAATTGTGGACCGAACCGCATTAGTTTCAATATAATCGTCTCAAATTAGTTTTCTCGGCTACAAAACAATTGGTTGCGATAGGATATATACCCAAACAAAGGGCAAATTAAAGTAAATTAATCACTCATTTGGACACAATCTAGACTTCACTAGACTGAATGTTTACCAATATTTCAGAAACCTAATCCTAACAAACAGGAACATATATACACAATTTTCCCCGTTACAAATTGTTGTCGAATGCTTCGTACCACGAATGCGGGAATTAGTGAGACGAAAAGTTGTTTCGGTGAAGAGGATAAGCCGAATTTATGACACCCAAGTATGGTGTAAAGGTCATCAATAAACGTAATCCACCTGCACTTCATCAATGAGACAACGAGATATATCATGGACTCAGTTTGGAATATCTCCAGAAAGGGTACCGACCTGAGGAACTGTGTGTCAAATGGCTGCAATCACAGGACAACACGATAAAGCGCACCATCGGGGAAATTACAAAGGTTTGAAATTGAAGACATCTTGTAAAGGTCAGATGTTCGACAATTTGCGAGTCGGCAGCACATACTGATGAAGTAAATGGTTACCGAGATGCCGGCTTTCAGCGGAGACGTACCTGATTCTGAGAGGGTTTTGATGGCAAAGCAAGCCCGGATAAGGCTGTCTCAGCGCCGGGCTTCCTGGCGGGGGAATGGCTCAAAGGCGCTCGCAAATTCGCACCTCCGTTTGATGGATTCGACGGGTGAATATGAGAAGGTGTTAACTACACGCGAACAGCCTTCATAGATCTTCCTGTCAAGGTCTAGGGGGGGCGGAAAAACTGCAGAATTAGCTAAGAGCGTCATATTTGACACCGCTGGTGTCCCTGAGAAGAAGACGTAAGGCTCCAAAGACACTGCTAGGGCACACGAAACTCCTTGAACACGTTTTTCTTAGCAGTTGCCTGTAATATGATTTCGATGTTTATTCGAGTGATACAGCGCATGAAACCGCGGCAAAGCAATCAGAATTTCCCGAAGTGTAAGCAAGACCCTCCAGTATGAATGCCAGCGCCGTTACTGGAGCGGTTTTCACAAAGCTGGGGATTGTCAGACGTCATTGTTGATGTAGCGGGTGTTGCCTGAGAAACCGACTCCATCCTCGGCGCGACAATAAAATAAATGGTGAACACGCTTCCTATGGACACGCATATTATATCATTTTTATTACGCAGACTTTATGGGAGCTTATTACTGCCATTTTCCAGTTAAGCGGCTATTTGTCGGCTAATAACTCATGACTGGGAGACTGGGGAAATTCCAGTCACCAACCGATTGGAAAGACGTCTCACGAGCCCCATTCACGCGGGCTGCATTAGCACGTGGAAAACAAAGTTTATGATGTAGGACGAGCGTGGTTCACAAAGGTGGTCAAATAGACCAGTTTCCGTGATGGCGAACAGTATCAGGTGTATCACACATGGCAATGTAATCTCGAGAGAAATCGAGTTTTTGTTTTTCTGGTGTTTTTTTACAATTATTTCATCATATCTCAGGCCCAGATAGTTTCGCGAACACTGATTCCCACCCCGGTGTGATAACGCCTTTGTCAACATCGAGTTGCGCCAACTTCCCCGTACACCGTTTAGCCAAAGCAACTGCTGCAGCCGAATATCTCCTGGGGCTAGAGTTTTGCCAACTGCCAAACATTCGTTGATTACGCAATTTCATGAGTGAGGCACCTCAAGGAGGGCTGTTAGTCAGTGGGGCTTGGCGAAGCATTAAACTTGCATTAACAAAGGTAGAGGGGGCTAACAGCGTAGATGGAAGGTGTCTCGGTCACGTTTCGCCGGACTCCGCCTTTTAATCACCGCCCGACGCTGAAGGCGTGTCACACTTGCGGTAAACGATCGATCCTCATCAGCCAGACTTCATGTCGCGATGGTAGTTAGGATTTATCACAAACCTCTCGATATGCTGTGTCAGGATTGCTCAACCACGTCTGAAGGAAGGCGGCTGCGGGGGAGGGGGAGGGAGGGAGATGGGGCGCCTCGCCTACCGCCACAGTCTGCCGGCCCACACCCGGGGAGAGGATACAGGAAATGAAGGCGAGCCTCCTCGTGGTATCGCCGGGGTTTTGCACCTGCTAGTGGCAACTCCCCGGTCAGCCCAGCTTTATACACCGTATAGCTGGTGGGGAGATCTAGCACCCTGGTTCCATTACCATCCAGTGTTTATCCTCTCACATCCCCGGCTTTGCTACCATTACCACCTCGCGTGCCGTAATTACTGCGTCTAGAATTGAAACTCCTCGAATCAATTATGCCGGTAAAACAATTCGCCAATAAAAGAAGAGAAGGTGGGTAAGATGGGAGTCTATGATTACAGTTCTTCCTTCCTGAGCGAGCTGAATGGCAGAGAATGGTGATGATTGTCGATCGTTTAGAATGAGGTATCGATGTGCTCGGCGGGTGTGGTGCCATGAGAGGACACGTCTACTCCCGCACATGCACGCTTTCTCACATGTCAAATTCCTGAACAGGAGGGACTTCGATCGCTCGATTCAACCCCAAGGGTAGGCATTGAGTCGCTCAATCCTGCCGAAAGGCGGTCTGTGTCCAACTTGTTTAATTTTCAGCCTGCTTATGGCGGCGATAAAGAATGTCTTTATCGTCGGGGGGATCTTTCGGCTGATCGATCAAGCAAATACATTTGAAGTTTTTGTGACAATAGTTTATTGATCCTCCACGTCCAATACTTTGGGGAGCAGCCATCGATGCCCGCGCCCATCAATGCATTTACGAGCACTCGAGTAAAGTGCCGTCATTTATAGTCCACCAGACGTGGTGTTATATCGTTATTTCCACTCAATAACAAAGATGAGTGTGGGGCAATTCTCGTAGACTTCTTCTGACCCTTGTAATGAAACAGGGACTTTATCAGAAATAAAGAATGATTTATGCCGTCTAAGTGATAAAAGCAGGACATAATATGTAATGTTTTATAGTCGTGCTGTTTATCAATCAATACAAGATGACAGGAGCAAACAAATTCGCCGCACTTTGTGTCAACGTGATATCAGCACAGCAAATTCCACCAGGTTGCTGATTGTCGGCTGAATGGCAGCAATTCAGACAATTCTATCTCGCTATCTCCTTGTCCATCTGCCCGTCATCAGCCTTATGTCAACGTCTGTGACACGAAATGTCATCGCGGTCTTTCCGCTCAATCTGTTCTGGCCGAGTGTCAGGTGGCGTTATGGTGCGGTAAATAAAACGTGATGAAAAAACTAAACTAGAGACACGAGAAAAAACGCCAGCGACACGGGATCGTTCTTGTCTGCGGGACGTGTGTGAAGATGGCCGGATGTAGCGATCCCGGCTCGGGACGACCTGAATATATCCGTGCATATGCGGCGGGGAGGGAGCATAATGGATTGTATCAGTAAAATCCCGCCACCCACATCAATAAAGTATCTGTCGTGTCAACACAGGAACACGCGTGGACAATCATCTCAAGACCCACACTAGGCTGTGTAAATATCAATGGTTATAAATGAATACGTTTCTTTTATTTTTATTGTTTTTCCCCTAAAATCAGATTGGCTCCTTATTGTTACTCAGAATCCAGCCCTCTGAGGAAATATGCAACACTATTGAGTGCAGAAAACGCCAGTTGTTTGTTTTAGATCAAAGAAACACTAGAAGAAGAATTATATCCGGTGCTGTTTTTTTATCTGTGTCTTTCGTTCAGATGTGGTGAGGACGAGGAGGATCTGCCCCTGAAGCAGTTTCTCGCAGGTGGAGAGGTTAGATTGAGCAAACTTCAGCGCGGGTCATATGCCCGGCAGATATTAGCAATTTGTTATTTCTCTGGCTAGGTGAGCTAGTATGTCTGACATTGCTCCCTGATTGATTGGCGAGGTAAAGAAAGCAGACAGGGACACGAGGAACGCATCCTCACCGGGATTCGATGTTTAGACAAAGATCGCTTTGTTTGCTGACTGCTTCAAGACCAGCACAAAGAAGACGGGCCGGTTGCCGTATGTCAGATGATAACCGATTCCGGGCGGGTTCACCGTATAAAAGCCTCGTCCCTCTCTGGGGAAATCTGTGCATGCCGCGGGTAAATTTTAGCATCGGTAGCCGATCGGAAACTAAAGCTTAACCATTCGTTAGCCGTTGCTGGGCAGACGTTAACGAGACAAATTCCTGGCATTCAATCGTGACAGACATAGCGAAATTGTTCTCATCGCGCAAGTCGAACTATTGCTGCGTTTTATAGATATGTTAAGATGGCTGTTTAAAAGGCATGGTGGACTGTCGGTAACATCATTATCTAGTGACGTTGATCCAATTTACTGGGAGCCCATTTCCTGCAGAGGCCGACAATTCTGGCCGTGATTTGTGAGACTCAGATAAATATTTCTTAATAACGCAGATTGACATCAATACAAGGGGCTTAAACACGGGAAATTAAGATAATCAAAAGAATATCAAATGTTCCAATTCTCGGTATTTAACGAACCTGAGATTGCTGTGCAGTTCACATTAATCCATATCTTAAATCCAAACACGCACCTGATATGGTAATTTTGACGTCTGTCGCTATGACAACGGAATATTTTTTGCGATCACATAAAGATTAGATAGTCTCACGTGTGAAACGAATTAATCATCTGGGCGGCTAGGCGTACACGAACCAGTGAAACTCAAGGTTCCACGCTATATGCGACACATACTGCTGAGGAGAGCCTTGCGAGGTCAGCTCCATTACCGAGCCACGAACTTCTAACATTTCAACACGAGCATGAAGTCCACATTAGATTTACATCAGGTTTATTTGTAAATAACACACCTGTTCGCATCTATTCCGCGTACGTTTCGCCGCCGCCTCCAGCGATGAAGACAATAATTGGTGAATATTTGATCGCCCGCCTACCGATTCCTACTTTACCTGAATTAATATATTTATCTTCAGTATTACTGAGATGAAGTGATGTAACCTAGTTACGAACACTCTTTAAATCGTTTTAAGCAAAAACATCTGCATTTATAGTGATAATAAAGTTAATTAACAAACATTTGATTTGAAAATATAATTGACCTTTAGCTAATTTACTGGGAAAAGGTACGTCACCATATACCCAGAGAATGACAAACAACGTGGCTCGAGACTCAGTAAGAATTACGGTAGGGATTTAACTTGTCTGTTAACTGGTAGACTATTGAGGAAGAAGAAATGCAACCGGTTATTTGAGCAATTTAACAAATCACTCAACACATGGACAACAAACGCGGTTTAAAGTTACCTCTATAAATATGAACAGATTCACGTTTTGCTATATCCCGCTCATATCCATCATGTTTGCAAGTCAGTGTAGTTTAACGTTCCAACGAGAAAAAGATGACACGAGAGAACGATCCTAGCTATTATTCATAAGGTGTGGATTACACGACGATAGACTGCGCCGACTGTTGTAATTTAAAACATCACGTACCTGTAAGTGAAAGATCGATCAGAGACTATATCTCGCGATTGTTCCCGCCACTCGGCTCACAAAACACAACACACGCGGATGCCGAATTCGCGAGCTCAGCCCTCGTTAAATCACCAGGTCGCCACTAGTGACGAGAACACACGGCTGTGGGTTCGCATTTAGCCCGTGCGCAGATCACGACCGAGGAGAATGTACACCCGAGAGGACGTGCTCGCACATGCATCATGCGCCGTTGTTCCTTCACGTCCGGTAGTCTGCTAGCCGCGGCTGCGCCCAGATGGATGAGGCGCTCTCGAGCGATGCTGCCGACGCTGTTCGTACAGGAGCCGAGCCGTCGACAAGCGCCTCAGCGGAGGCAATGACCAAGTTTGAGGAGATTAGGCGTGATAAGATCGGGAGACCCACCCCCACGACCCACTGGCACGGGGATGAGGTCTTTGATCAACACCTGAAGGCCGAGGTGATGGGGATGAGGATGGGGAGGAGGGAGTGCCTGGAAGGGCAGCACGCGAGTTTCGGTCCCTCAATCACAAATCAAATTCAAGTCTCTCATGGATGATCATGGAGAATTCGGTCCCTGCTCAACCCGGCTGCTCAATTCTCAATAAGTACCCCCCAATGACGTACCCGGACGTAATTAGCTGCTCTAGAATATTGTTCTTGCACACAATGCGCTGGTTTCGTAAGCATATCGTGCAATAATAGGGGACTGATTAGTGTGAGCTTGCTCAGGCTGGAACAACAATGTCTAACATACGATCCATCACATGCCCGTGCCTACGTCACTCATCACCACGCGAGAGCCGTGTACATTCTAATTTATAGCTCACTGCCTGAGTTTAAGTGGACGTGGAGAAAGATGTATCGTATCATCCTCACGATGTATAACGCATATTCCTGACGCTCGGTACAGTCTGGCGGAGCACTCCGGCAGCTCGCAGCCGCGTCCCCCGCGGAAACAAGCCAGCTGATTTGAGGGGAGTGAAGTGCGCAGAAAGCTGCCTCCCCAGCCATTTCCCGTTGTCTAATCCCAGACCGCGCTAGAGCTTTTCAAACGTGACACGTTTGCCAAGTTTTATTTCAATCTCATTTTCATCGCATCAATCTCTCATTCATATTGACGATCGAGCCGCTCCCGTTGCACATTTATCCGTGGCGGAATCTCAAATCCATCGGCTCGCAAGCCGTCTGAATCAGTAACATTCGCTAGACCCGGGATGAGGGAGACGACAAGCAGTAATTATAATGCACATCCCATGGATACCGAGGCATTGTGGATGGTCTATTTCGCTTATACAATGTGACCATCTGAATCTTTCGTCCCACGTCACAACGTCCTAGGTAACTCATCGATAAGTGCTCATTGATCACTGGCACGACCCCGCCTTAATAGAATCCCAATAAATTGATGGTTATGCGGATGTCAGCAGCTTAAAATGTGATTGATGGTTTTATGGTTAACCTACGTCCAGTTGACACCTCTTATAGTTGCCGTTCGGCAATAGCATGCTCGCCGGACACTTGCATGGCGGCAGTTGATAACCGCACCGGTCATCAATCGAAACGATAGAAAAGAAATTGGTGGACTTGGCCAACGGCGCACATGTGGACTTTAGTATCATGTTATACCGAGTTATTTCTTCGCTCTGCTCGTGATCAGACCCTAAAGTGGATCCCGAGCGGACAATAATTCTATGAAAGCACCGTCCTAGGACCGGCGGCTTTGTAGATTCCCTTTTGTTGGTGCTCTCTGGCGGGCGATAAACTAAGCAATGGCAGCTCAAGTATTTGCGTGCGAGTAATTGGCTAGTGTGGACGTCCTAAAATGACAATGATTAAGACATTTTCTAGATATTATCATGTCTCGATCCTCAGGGTTTGGTAGCCAGGAGGGAAGTCGCGACCATCAAACTGACAAGGGAACCATTCAGGGTCAGATAATTGAAAGTGATAGGGATGAGGCCAGTGCGAAACTTATCACCGGTCCTCTCGCGCCAAACCCCTGCGTCCATTTGTCGTCTGCTGCATGGGATGACGTGCGGGCGTGTGATTTATGGATTAGCGAGGATTAGCTCTGCTGATAAAGGCCGGCAGAGGACGAGACGTATTATGCACACGGGAACAGATTAGTGGAGGTGTATAAGCGTCCGGCTTAAATAGGTTACCCTGGCTATACTCAAAGCCACCTAAAGTAACTAATTGCTCTGCCAGATAAACCATGATCTACCGGCGTTTTAGGGTCGTTTCTCTTCCTACCAATAAGCAATCCTGGCTATCGAGAGCCAAACATCAACTCAAACATCGGGCAAGGTGGATATAGAGTTTTAGCAGGAGATGATCGCAGCTTTGAAACCGTTGGCTACAGGTCTGCCGATGGATTAACCGCAGCCATGAGCAGGGAATCGCTTGTTAACTCCAGGGAAAACAATAATCTTGCCGGCTTCATCTTGGCGCCTCCGATGAGATTGTGGCTGAGTCGGGTGGGTGATGATTAAATCGCGGGGTATTGAGTAACTTGGGATAGTCTAAATAGTACCCCAGAGTGCAGACGATGTTTTACACCAAGCCCCGCCTGATTGAATTGAGCGTTTACGGTATCGAGAAAAAACCGCGCTAAAAGGGATAATTAATCCCCATGCATTGAATTTTTCACGGGGATAAGCCCTGTGGTAACCACGCTAGGACCATCTCGTGCAGCCGACAATTGCGAAGGAGCTCGGCGAAGTATCGGATAGTGTTTTGCCTCCGGTGGCAATCTTGTTGGCATTCTGTCATGAAAATGCATTTGCCTTTTGCTCGGGCGAATCTTTGCTCGGCTGCTCAAATGTTTTGCGGAGCAGACTGTCAAATAGGTAGTTCTCGTACACGTGGGACTAATCTACATGGGCGATGGATCACCTCTGCCCGAATCAGGGCCGAGGGAATCGAGCAGTTGGGGGTGACGGGAGAGGGGTGGGGACAAATGAAGATGGTGAATGTTCTGTAGTGCATCTCGGGGAGGCACCGAGTCATCTACTCTCTTATCCTCATCCTCCGATCTTTCACTTACCGCTACTCGAGGAAATATCGCCTTGCAGCAGGCTTCAGTGAGCTTTGATGTTGCTCGCCGGAAATGGGAAACACAATGATACGCTCTAACAGCATTCCCTTGCCAGACGGCCATTTCAAGAGACAAATTTGCTGATTTTTACGCTGCAAAGAGGCTGCCGGTTGCTGTGACGCGTTAGTCATCCAACGGAGGTGTTTGCTCTCTCGCTAGTCGCACGACTGATCGCTGATCAATCATGTGTATGTGCTGTAACGCTGGCAAATTTAGTACTTATACCCCGAGCCATTTTACTGCCCTCGATATTTCCCAGTGGATCAAATAAACTTGGAATTACGCGGAGAGCAGCCATTGATGTCATGCTCAGCCACGGTCAAAACCTCAAATTGTTGCATCAATCGACCTATTTTGAATTAATTCGGCAATCCAGTGACCGGCCGGCGTCGAAGCGGAGGGATTTAGTCGTACTTAATTATATCTATTGATTTGATGACACACAATCCCAATTAATCTTTAGTTTGTTATTGTTGAGAAAGATACTGACATGTCGAGTAATTGCTATGGGAGATACGTTGTAAAATGACGCCAGATATCGCCATGCGATGCTTGTCGTGGAGCGGAAGTGCCTGCTTTCACCGGCTCTCAGTCGTTTGTTCGGCAGGCAGCTCGACATTGACAGACATTTTATACACGTGTAGCCGGACCGCGGCAACATCGAAAGCATAAATTGGTTATTTGCAAAGCCGAGGGAGTTGTCTTTTGTGACAAATCATTGAACGCTGCATCCTAGGCTAAAGACATTTTCAGCGAGGGCACCTGGGTAAGCAAAGCCTTCTCCTCCGACATCCAAATCAAATTATTTTTGCTCTTATCGGGTTGCAACAGCGGATGGAGGAATTGGAAATGCATTCGATCAACATGGCAGATTCAGCAAAACTGAGGAAGGGCTCTCCCTGCATGCCCACCCATTTTATCTTATTGAATTTGCCCAATTGGAAAATGTTTGGCCCCCATTAACCAGAGGGAAATATATTTGATTAATAGCGAATAATAAGCGCTCGTTATTGGTATAAATATGGGCGTTATATCTACGTGCAGTCCATTAGCTACATTTATCTTTATAAACAATGTTAATTTTTATAAAATGTTAGCCATCAACAATTGCGCGATATGCGACAACCTCTGAAATTGACAAAAATGCAAGGCTACTAAAACAGGAGAACGTGATCCGAGTGTTGCAGCTGCTGATCCGCCAGATATCCTATTTCAGAGAGTTACAAACTCCCAATTATCGACCGACGAAACAGTCTCGGAATAGAGAAACCAGATAAAAATACAAAGTAGTTTGTTTTGAGCTGTTGAGCTTGCACTTGGAAGTGACCTACTTAATTTCAATTAGGGTTAATGGATCGCTGTTTTCTTCCCTCCATACCAGTCCAATGTTTCTGCTTTCATCAGATTATCAATTCAATGCTATGTTTGTTCAGAATGTCTGGAAAACAACTTGTTACATCAGATCAGTCGGTGAACTAGAACAACCTTTCCCAAAGGTGACGCAATTACACATTTACAATATATTATATACATACAGAGGCCATAGAGATTTCCTAGTGAAGCGCTATATCTGACATTCACCTGTGAGTTAGAGGTCCCATTAGATAATTAAATAGATCTTTATTTCTCTAGTGTCACGCGTCAATTCTCCTTTGGTAATAATTTAGGTGGCCTTTAGGCGACGAGTTTATTGAGGCAATAAGAAGAGGTCTCTGTTGTCTGCTGAGGCTTCTCTCCTTAGACCCAAGTGGTGCCAGCGTGTTGGCTCTGTCTACCCTAGGGCATGCTCCGACCAAGCGCCATTGTCACTGACACCTCAGCCGCTCTCCCGGTGGAGCATCCTGCTTCTACACCTACAATGTGTCAGCCTCCTTAAACCCAGCCCAGGTGCACACGGGTGTTACGGGTGTCCAGTGATTAGAGACGCTCGAGGAAAATCGTACAGAGGTCCACAGCGGTTCAAGTGTTTGTTTGAGATCGTCTTATTATATTCCTCGTATTCTGCATCGCGTATATCCTCAAAATTGAGTAGCCGATGGTGTAATTATAAATAAGCCCATTGCAATTGCCGACAACGGAAACAGGCCACTGTGCCCGTACATAATAATTAATTAACATTCTGATATATAATAGGCCTCGGTTCCCAAGAGTTGATGTAATAAAACAACGGGAATATTTACACATTGCCGCCCAACATGAAAATCTATGATACCGTTTTGTGGACTTAGTGCTCACCGCAGGCGACGGAGTTCGAGATCTTACCAAAATAGAAGCTTACACGCAGGTTGATGAAAATGGTGATGAGAATGACCGTGTAAACCGATGGCCCGTGTGTGTACAAGCGAGTGAATCACGTCCCGTGTTGGTGTGATAATGGAGAGAGGTGTATTTAACCTGCCTATCTGCAGGAAATGAGGATATAGACAGATTGGAGCGGGTATTTGTGCCCTCCAGTCACTGGACAACTAAGTGGGCAATGTGCGTGATAGAGTTTGTCGGGCACTCAGGAGGCTCTGCCTAAGAGGTGTCGCTTCATCTATGCAGCTGCAACACAGGAGATCGCCTTCTAACACGCATACATACAAATCACCCTCATCATATGTTCGATGGCGCTAAAGTTCGCACAAAACTATAACTAGGTTCGGGCTAGGATGACCCGAGGTACCCCAGAGTGAGTTGAATCCAGGCATAGGAATGGGCTTGTTACTTAGTAAATCCAGCTGCAGCAGCAAATGTGCTAATCCGGTGTCCTAGGCGAGATGAGCTTCCGTCTTAACAAGCGCACATCTGGGTGCTTAAGTCAAGGGAACTCATCCCATGGTGAAAAAGTGTCCTTGATTCGGGTTTAGCGCATGCGCTTAATCATCCTCGAAGCTGAATATGAGCCGACGATATATGAAACTATGACAGGGGAATCTCGCGTGTATTGTTATCCGCGATGGTAATCTCGTCTCTGGTCAGCTTGTCAAAGATCAGCTAAAAAGCTTGCCTGATAAATCTTTGCATGATTGTATTACGATTGGTATTTGTGTGATTCGCTGTTCCCGGGGAAGGGGTTTGTCCCAGCACATATCCCCGTCCTTGGTTGTCAAATGAAACACCCCCAGATGTCATCGATAAAATTTGTCTCACGGCAGAGCTCGAGTCTAGCCGCGATTAATTTCCCCATCGCACCAACTGTATAAAAACGTTTTAAAAAATCCCTCACAAATTAGTTCGCTCCGCGGCCGCTTGGCTCTACCATACCTGCCTTGACGATGTCGAACTCATGAATTCATCGCTCGTCGTAAGAAAACAGCGATTTGATGGGCTGAGAATGAGAATATCCACTTGGCAGCACAGCACGCAGGAAGAAAGATGACTTGCGTTCTGTTGCCAGGCATCGATCATGATCGGTCTTCGATAATCTCTTTACCGAACCATTAAGCGTTAGGCTCCGAGCCGCGTGGAAAACTCTCCCAGTTCAAAGAAAGGCTGATGAACCGTTCACCGCACACTGTCCAGCTGCGAGCAAAGATAGTTACTCTAGGTCATTTCAAATGAACATTGGCTGAGTAAGGAAGTGGAGCTTTCAGTAACATCTGCTGGGTAAGTCATCACAGGTCAGCGGAACTAAATGTCCGTGAGTCAGTGTCCAATGCACTGGCTTTAAATAGCAAAATAGAGATGGAATAGGGTGAGTTAAGAAGAAAGAACCCCTACGTACAAGATACGCGTACATTTGTCTGAATGATAAGCGGATGATACAATGTATCCTCACTTAAATTAATTGAGCCTCAGTTTGTAGGCACACGAACATACAATAAGGCTATGGCGGCAGATTTTCATGTGAGACTATTGGGCTTCTTTACCTTTGGCATCGATTGCGAGACAGATACCCATCAGTGACCGACAGCAGTATGTCAGGACGCTTGCGTCATCCCGACAGGAAATACCCAGGGCTATGTGACCAAGGCTGGGAAAGGACAAAGGTAGTCCCGTGTTCTCGGCACAGTCGGCGCCTGAGGGCAAGAATCAAAGCGAGGCTCTCGTTCACATGATAAGACTACCATGGCTCATGGGAGGGAGATGTCGTCGCAGCCTTTCAGTCCAGCTGTGGAACACGTAGATAAATTGATAGATTTGACCATGGCTGACGTCTTAAACCTTTCAGAAGCCTCCTCTAGCCGTGTCATGACCTTTCTGTCTCCCCCTTGCCCTATTTCCCTATTTTCGAGCCCGTGCTTAGTCCCAGCAGCCGAGGCGGCAGCACACACATGTCTATTAGGTTAGCAACAGTTGGTAATGTGCGATTTTATGAGCATGTTAATGAGTAATTTTACGAGTCGCAGATTACAGGGAGATAATCTCTTTCTCGGCCCGGCGTTGACAAGCCGATGCGAGGCATCATCGTTAGGCACGCGAGGCTCCGACCTTCTTCATACATCATGTTTTACGCCACACGCTTCGTGTAGCGCGTGAAGGCAAGAGGCAAAGAAAGGAGGCTTTGATTTAGGCATGACGGCGACAATAGGCACTGCATGGCTACACAGAACTCTTGTCTCAGACCTGCCGTGATTGCTCAAGTATTGAAAGCATCGTACCACGGGAACAATTTCTATCATTCGCGGCGATGTCGATAAATCAAAAGAAAACCTCTATTGTGTGTCGATTAGTTGATGGCGATAGAGATCGTTTGTCCTGTGACTGTGTCACTGAAACGGGTTTTTCAAGGTGT
>JAXGGS010072986.1:0-21728 GCA_035585475.1 Armandia brevis | reverse complement strand
ATGGAGAAATATTTTGTAGCTGTATGTAAACACCCGCTTTGAGAGCAATTTTAGCATAATCTTCTCAATTTCAAAATAAAGTCAAATAATGTGAGGTCATCAAGCATTTAAGTAAAGATGTTAAGGGACAAACATCAGAAACCCGCCTTAACAAAATTGTATAGTCCTTATAACTCGGTATCATATTGTTAAGTTATGCTATGTTTTGTATTCTTAAGCAAATAGCCTCTATATAAAAGCTCATGTATAATGTGCTATTCTGGTGGATTAAATCGACACAGAACCAAATTTCTAAGTGTTTGAAATATCCCGATTCCATTCATGATACAAACATTTTATCTGAAGAATGGTGCGCTGTCATTTCAATGAAAATAATAACCCTGTCATATATGTACAATAGAATTAGGTGGAGATATCTCATTTGTCTGATACGAATCTGAAAAGGACTTGAAATCAATTGTTGGTTTTGCTGCAATTGCCGCATGTCTTACATATCAGAATACAAATTGATACATAATATGAGTAGTTAGTATGGATGAGTTAGAAGCAATTAGGCCTCATTATGCTAATTAATTGTACCAGCGCGGTTTAGTTTTATCAGGTCGTGTCATTACACTTGACCTATCTTAATAGCTACTTCATATCTCTCAAGTATCTTTTCGACCAATTGACTTGAGATGTAAATCACTTGACATTATTTACAATTATCTTAAGCAATGAAATAGGACCATTCTTGAATGAGGTCGTGATCAGTAAATAGTTTATTCATTAACCTTATTTGAGATTTGAGAATAACAATAATAATAAAAAGATTAACATTTCAACAATTTATTTACTTTCAGATATAGGGAACGTTTACACGGATATATTAAGTAAGTATCAACAAATAACTGGAATAAATTATTTCAAGTTAACATGTTTACATGTGCGTAGAATAATTATCACCTGAGGTATACTGTGATAATGCAAAAACATTTGGATGCTCAAAATCATCATTAACAGCTGTTTTATAACAGAATGATAGCATTCTCCCTGTTTCTTTATATTTCTGATAGAGTTTATATATACCTCCGATGAGACAAGCAACAAAGACTAATCCAGTAATAAATCCCGTCACGATGAACATTACGATGTTTTCTGCATCCGGATCCTTTTCTTTCTCTGAAAGAACATACATGTAAATTGAAATCAATTGCTAATGTTATTTTCACATGATAATACTGTAACTAGAATATACATGTTATTTTCACATATCCATAAATGATTAATGCATAAATATAAAAGAATATTTACCTTGTGATTCTTTTCCTTCATCAACATTTATTACATCTATGTTTAGGTTGAAGTCACCGTCTGTTTTCTCCTTGCTCATTTCATCCTCTCTCACTTCACCCTCGCTTGCTTCACCCTCGCTTGCTTCTCCCTCGCTTGCTTCACCCTCGCTTGCTTTACCATCGTTTGCTTCGTCCACATTCATTTCATCCTTGTTCGCCTCATTCTCGTTACCTGGAGTAAGACCTATTTATTTTGGCATTAGATTGAAGAATTGAACATGTAAATATGTCTGTAAATTTCAATAAATATTTTAAAAGAATACTCACATGTTAGTTTCGTCTTGATAATATCGGAATAAGATAGTGCTATCAAACAGAGTTCATGGGATAAATGTATTCTATTAAAGTTAATAGTATATAAAGATGGATAGGACAGTGTTAAGATTTCATTTGTCGGAAGAAATGTTATCGAGATGTCAAGAATTAAATGTCGTACGCGTTTATCTGGAACATCTGAAATAGGAATTGAAGTTAAACCACTACCTACGCAGTCTAATAATCCAAGTGGTTTGAAAAAACGACACTCATTCGCAAAGATTAGGGATATATTGAGTAAAAAGAATACAAACTGATACATGATTAAGATGGATGTTGTTGTTCTCCTAAATGAATAGAGGTTACGCGCGTGAATATACTGTAATAGGGTTATAGAGAGACTAAATTATATCAACTACTCACAGTAGTGTACTACTCACAGTAGAACTACTTAATTATATTTCGCTTTCCTCTCGATCAAACATTACATTCTCATACAGGTGATGAGAGACATTAGAGAAGGAATCTAAAGAGAATTGAGATCCTCCTGTACTAGCATCTGGAGAAGGTGTTACATATGGTCGAGAACGACGAGAAGTTAGTTTCTTGAATAATATAGCTACAGCTATAATTATTCCAACAACCGGGATGATGATTAATGATAGAAGATAGAGACGTCCACTTCGAATTTCCTGAAATTTAAAAAAATAAAAAATTTACAGGTATGATAATTATTGTCTGTGTGTGCGTGTGTGAGAGAGAGAGAGAGAGAGAGAGAGAGATAGAGCGCGCGGCCGGAGAAGGTTTACTGGCAACAAGCCAAACAGCGAGAGGAGGGGACGAGCTCCGAGGCGACGCTGATAACAGATCATAAAATTTAAGCGAGTGCGAGAGGGACGGGGGCTGTGTAAATATTTGAAGTGGAGTTTGAACAAGTGTGAGAGGAGCGAGGGACGAGAGAGAGAGAGAGGGGAGAGGGGATTGTGTGTGTGTGTGTGTGTGTGTGTAAAATCCAGGCCCGCGGTATAATTGAGGCGCGCGCGCGCGGGTGCGGGGGTATCTCTCTCTCTCTCTCTCTCTCTCTCTCTCTGTTAATTATAATTACCGGTTTTGCTGATGAAAAGTAGTCGGACACTGTTCTCTCAACAATTTCTGATGTCAGTCCGATGTTAGAGGTTGTTGACAGAATCATTTCTGTTGATGGCGATGAGATTTGAAGCTCAGTCGTTGTAGTGGTTTTAACATCGGTAGTTGTTGGTGGAAATGATTGTGTCAGAAACGTTGTCGGTAGATCAGTAAACTAAAACATAATGAAAATAAAATAATGATTATTGTAACGATTGTGTGTCTGTGTGTGTGTGTGTGTGTGTGTGTGTGTGTGTGTGTCTCTGTGTGTGCGTGTGTGTCTGTGTCTGTGTGTATGTTTATAAGATAATATATGTAAAATAATTACCTTGACAATAGGACAGTCAGACCTTATCCTTATATATCGAGGCCAATAATCCAAATCATTGCAAATGATTTCTCCACACCCTCGAAAATCCGCTGATTCCAAATCAGGAAAGATGTAATAGAACTCATCATAATCAGCTTCAATCAATGGATTCGATCTCATTGAAAGTTGATTAATATTCGGGTAAACCATGTTACATCGAGGTAATCGTATCATATCTCGGAATGAACAATCAATTATGGAAAAAGCCATGTTTACATCACATCCATCACAGCTTTGTCCTGAATTAATTCCAAAGAGGATGAATACAGAGAGGGAAAGAAGAATGAACACGCCCATACTGATGTTCTAATGTGAATGATAAAATGGATGCTGGGGTTTTGTGATGCAGAATTACAAGATAAAGAGTTCATCACTCTCATTTTACCGCCAAAAGCAATATCCGTTTTGGCAGATTAAATATTTGCTAAATCCTGTTCCGTCTTATCTTGTTGATATAATTCTGTGATTATGCTACAGTGAAGTTTTATACAACCTAGTGAATTTGATGCCAACCATTACATCATGTTAATGTAACTGTCTGAGCAGTTTTATTGTATCACAGTCAACATGACGATTCAAATCAGGTGTGAAAATCCCTACTCAACAAGTAACGGAAATATAAAAGCTAATCTATGAGCGTGATCTTTAAGAAATTTATGCAGCGTCTTAGATTTTTCAAAGACATAATGAACCTTTTTCCGTTCAGACATGAACATTCTGTTTAAACTTGCTCTTATTTTTCTTAAATAAAAGGGAAAAATTCAGGCAATTCGAACAATTCTTGTCTGAATATCTCACAGTTAGGAATCACTTTGTTACAAGGTAAGATAGTTTTTTGATTATGCATGAAATGTGCGCGTTTTTCTTGCGAAAATAATGTGTGTATAAATTGTGTAACACTAAAAGCACACAGGTGAGAAATTGGACAGACACTTTTTGATATCATTTTGTTTGAGTTCATGCATAGCTATTATTTAAACATGAAAATAAAGCTTACATGAAATTAAATAACATGTTACAGTAATCATCACTACGGAGATTATTCGCGTTATTATTATTATATAATATAATATATTCTGTTACAACATCTGAGCACACTCATTTTTCTATTATGCAGCTATTCCATTAGCTGTTTCCACTCCCTCCTCAGCTGAGAAATTAACAGAGAAACTCATTGAATTCAAACATGTAAGTATTTATAGAACTACTTATCGGAAGGGAACTACTTGTCTGTTATATCTCTCTCAATGTTTAAAAGTTATTTATCTATATTATTTTTCGTTGCAGATTGATGGATGACTATTGGAAAAGAATTGAAAAAATTTCAACCTATTCCTTCCTTGAAAACAACCTTGTTGATAGAACATCAGAGCAAGCACGACGTGAGATGATTGGCTGCGATAGATCATTTTTAGAAGAGCAAAGTTTCATCACCAGGTAATTCATTTACTTTTTGCTTTTTGCTGTACATATGTATATAATTTATATTATATATCCATACCCATCGTAAACTTGTAGGTTGGAAAGATACTACAAAGTCGGAACAGATACTGGGGTAGTGAGAAATCATGAGCTTTTTAACAGCACTGCTCCTTTGGTTAAATCATGTATCGCTCCATCATCAACGCATTGTATTGATACAGATAATGCAATTGTAAATCTTTGTTCAAACCAAAGAATTGGTCAAGACTTGTACTATTCTTTTGTTCCTCACATTCCAAAATATTCTTGGAATCCAGCAACAAAATCGCCTAAATTTCGCGGTATTTCATCGGCATGTGTAATACATCTTTCATCTGGTGATAAAAGTTTGGTCATTGGTTATCTTGATTCATACTCAATAGGCCTATTTATTTCCATGATGAAAGATAAGATGCATGACTGTAGATTTGGAAGTAATTTGATGGTCGGGGAAAAAATGATTTCAAGTTTTGATGGATATAGAATGTTTTCCGTATCACCTAATTCCCTCCCTGTTTTCTCCATAACAAAAGAACATTTTACTCAGGGCATGTTTTCTCAGCATTGTTTGCTTGAATTGGATGGTTTTAATCAAATTATTGAATCAAGGTTGAATCCTGATGTGTATTCAACATTTGAAAAACATCGCTTTGCCAAATATGCTGGAACCATTGAAACATTTAATCCATTATTTCATGGACATCATTTTATTGCTCCTATTAGAGGTTCTCGTCAAGCATGGGGATTATTTGATGAGGAATTCATTCATGTATCCACTAAAATAAATCAGGCGGGAAAAAAAATCTATTCGGTCAAAAAACTTACACATTTATCCAGAAACAGGATTTATATGCATTTTGTTTTGGATTATCTGAGTTCATTTTATCAGGATGTTGAGGAGTTACATATTCCTGTATATTTGCTTTACCAGTACATGGTAAAATACCTTGTAAAAAAGAGGCTGCTTCCTCCATTGTTAGGCGAGTTTCTCATGTACAAAATTGATACTTGTGCACATCAGATTCGATTTACAAATATATCAGATAAATCAAAATCGATGTCAAACTATTCTCTATCTCCAAACCATATTGTTTGTTAACAGATATTGATCGTCAACATGTTGCGTGTAAAAGCAAAAACCATTTATGAAGGGAAATTCTCTCGTCACCTGGCCAGTTCAAAATTAGGGGTCACTTTTGGAGATAAAAAGATCAGCTTGTTCATGATTGATGAAGCTGAAATGAAGAGAATGAGACTAACCAGACATGGATGGTGGTGTGATGTACGTAATACATTGACAGAAGGAGGGAGTTGCGTTTTAAAATCAAAAGGTGTCTCTGCTCCTATTGATTTTTTGTATAACTTAAAATCAGTGGAGGAGTCTGTCAGTAAAGCTATTTTATCAGAGACTGCATATTCATGTATGTTATCAGAGAGTATCAAACTTGATGTTGATTCATGGAATTCATTATTTCGATGTTCAATTAGAGAGGTTTTTGAATTAAAAGATGAAGGGGCTATTTACAGCGAGTCGATTGTAGATGCTGAAAAACCTGATGTGAGGTATAGCACTAACGGTGTTGTAATTCACAAGAGTGAATGGCCCGATTTTCTCGATGCACTTCAGAAATTGAATGACATGCTTGATTATACTTACACCCGTCCTAATGTTGACATAACCACTTCTGATGGGCGTAGGTATAATTATACCGTGATAAAGTATAATTCTGGAGTTTGTAACTGGTTGATTCTCGAAACCATGTGCGCGTTTTTCAGTGACAAACCTACCCCTAAGGAAGCTTACACTGAGTTTCGAGAAGTTAGAATTCAGTTAACCACTGCTAACAGATTAGCTTCAGAGCGTGCAAGCATAACAAAGAATGAGAAATGTAAAACAATTATGCTTTGGTGTGTTGTTTTTAATGCTAAGTCCAATCAACATCCACCGATTGAAAATGTGACATTTGATGATTTTGAGCGATTGTTAAACACTCCAACCTTCTCATCTAAGTGTTTGTCTTCTTACACTGATGTGATTAAAACTATGGGATTAACTGCGGTTGATTCACATAGGCATCTCATTTCTCTCACTCATGCCAGTGTTAATGTGCGTTTGCTGTATGAGAAATACATGCTTTTATCAAATGATGAGCTAAATGAGCGATGCATGAATTGTGATATTGGTCAGAAAGTTTTGAAATCTTTCACCACTTTGACTGAAATTGAATCAATACCTGCTACTCCACCATCTCAAGTGGAATCTGTTATATTTCCACCCATTGCTATGGTTTCACCCGAACTACCCCCTCCCGTTGTCACCCCGTTATCCAACCAGCCATCGTCTGATTTACAAATATTGCCTCCTCCAGAACCACGTCTTTCCAACAATAATAACAATGATCCACTTCAGATGAATGCAGAAACATTACCTCATATCCGCTCGTTTTTAAGCAGAGCCTTTCCTCCTAAATAGATATGAGTAATTCTGTGTTTAGTGGAATGGGGGTTACCCTCTTTTGTGAGAAATGTAATCAACATTTTACGAAATTAGTTGATTTAATGATCCATCAAAACTCACCATGCAAAGCCATTTTCTGTCAGAAATGTCAGAAATCTTTCTCTTCACAGAAGAGTTTAAATATTCATATAGGGTTGATTCATAATAACACTCGCGATAAAAACGAATTTTTATGTGATATCTGTCATAAAATATTCGCATCAAAGCGTAACATGCTTCAGCATCGCTTATTTCATGGAGCAAACACAACGGTGAATGGTCAATTTAACTGCACGAAATGTGAAGAGTTATTTGACCACTATTCAGAATTATTAAGACATATGGATAAACATTTAGATGAGGAGATACTTTGTCATATTTGTGGACATTTATGCAGCAATGATTTTATTTTAGACCACCATATAGCTATCAAACATAATAAAAAGAGCAAATCATCACTTTGTTCGATCTGTGGATATTTGTCTTCATCTAGACATGATTATATTTCTCACGTTAATAATGTGCATAAGGGAGAGAGTTTATCGGACATAAGTGATAATGATTCTGATGAGTCAGAGAGTAGATATTTGTGTCATGTTTGTGGAAGATCTTTTAAAGAAAAGAATTCATTGTTACGTCATTCAGTCAATGAACATGAAGTTAATTTACCAGTTGATCAGTTTGGTGCGGGAACAAGTGAAAGTGATGAAAAGAAAGCCAGGGAAATTTTACATAATTATCAATCTGTCCTTGACCGAAAATATTCAAATTTTGGAACTGTTGAGGAATTTTCCTATAGAATTGATGATATTCCAACAGTTTCTGATATAATTAATCATGTAAAAGACATTTTTTCAGAACAAGATCACAGCTTTAAAATTAATTTCAGCTTTTCATTACTCCTTAAAAATAAGATTACTCAACAATTTAGATTTTATTATGCCCATAACAACGATTCCATACTTCCTAAGCCCTTTCCAATATATAAGTATGAGGATATAGAAAAATTACAGGAGCAATTAGAGAGAGAAGATATTATTGAGCACACACTTCTCAATTCAAGACCAAACTCTGAATGGGTTTTATTCAAGGTAGTACAGGTTCGATTCACAGTTTTTGGAATGGATGTGGTTGTTGGAACAAACCCACACGATCTCCCTGACTTTATTAAATTAAATCATTCACTGAAAAATCACCATTTATCTGACCCTTTAAATCTCTGCCTTTTCCATTGTCTTGGATTTAAATTTTCAAAAACTAACAGACTGAGACAGGATCATTATACTAAATATCTCGAAAAATGGTTGAATTATAAAAACATAACAATAGATAAGTTTAAAGGGATATCACTTGAGCAAGATTTATTTGAAATAGAAGTGTTATTTGAAGTTAGGATAAATATATATTCCTTAAGTGAGGACAAAAAAGTAAATGTTATTTACAGATCGACAAAATCATATAAAGATATAATGAACTGCAATATTCATGAAAATCATTTATCATTTATCACCAATATGAATAGTTATACTAATACTGCATCTTGTAAGTTTTGCCCAAGAATATTTAGGAGACCAAACATTTGGCAAAAGTTGAAAAAACACGAGGGGATATGTCAAACATCAAAAAGTATAATACTTAAAGGAGGAATTTATCGACCCCCATCATGTGTTTTTGATGACCTCAAAGATATTGGCATTCACAGAGATAAAGTTTACAGTCCTTTTATTGCTGTTTATGATTTTGAATCAATTCTCAAAATTGCAAGTGACTATGAATCAGATATCGATCTAACTGGAGATGTAAATGCATATCTGTCATCCCGAAAATTTTTATCTGAACACATTCCTGTTTCAGTATCTATATGTAGCAATATTTCTGATTATCAATCACCTAAATGTTTCATTGAACAATCTCCGGATAAACTAATTCAATTAATGGTTGAATATCTTCTTGAAATATCACAGCATTATAAAATATATATGACCGATAAATGTGAACATATCTTTGAGGATCTCAAACAGATGATTGATATTGAATGCCCTCCTGCGTTAATTTCTGCATGCAAACATCTGAAAAAAGACTATCTAAATTATGAAAGCATAAAAAAACAACGATTACAGATTTTATCAGACAATCTATTTAAAATAGGTCCAAAACGAACAATTCCTACTCTTCCAACAAAACCAACACGTGTCATCACTCACACTATAAATAATGTAATATTTGATGTTGATATTTTTCATGTTTTATCACATCACAAGCGTTTAGTAAAGGTGCAAAATCGTTTAAACCACTTTACATCTTCCCTACCTGTAATTGGGTTTAATTCCGGGAAATATGACTTACTGGTTATTAGAAAATATCTTATTCCATTATTAAGGAGAGCAGATGAAACAATAGTTAGTTTAATTAAAAAGGGAAACAGTTACATGCAAATATGTACAGATAATTTAAATTTTTTAGATATTTCAAATTATCTTCCACCCAATGTCTCCTATAATGCATTTTTATCAACATATAAAGCATCCACTTTAAAATTATATTTTCCCTATGAGATTTTAACAGATTATAACAAATTGTTTTCAATCACTTCCCTCCCTGAATACGATTCTTTCTATTCATCATTGAAGCAGGAGAATGTTCTAGAGAGTGAATACAATACATTTATTTTCCTAAAAAATCGTTTCTCTTATAGCTATGCATTAAAACATCTTCAAATGCAATCCCCTCCGAAAACAGGTCTTGAAAAATATGCAGATCTAAAACAGCAATGGGAGGATGAAGGTTGGGAAAACTTATCACATATGTTAGAGGTTTATAATCATGGTGATACATATCCATTCATAGAATGCTTAGAAAAGATAATGTCATATTACAGTGATCGTGAAAGGGCTATTGACATTTTTAAAGAGTCCATTTCATTGTCAGGTATTTCTAGGAAAATTGTTTTTGGTTCTGTTAAAGGTGCAGATCATTTTACTCTATTTAATAAACATCAACGTGATCTTTATGATTTGATAAGATCAAATATTGTTGGAGGTAACAGTTCTGTTTATCTTCGCAAAGCAATTGTTGATAAAACCATGATTCCAGGAACAAACAATTTAGTTAAATCAATATGCGGATATGATGTGAATGGAATGTACTCTAAATGTTTTCAAGAACCTCTCCCTGTAGGTCCAGTGATCGATAGAAAGGGTCCCGACTTTATACCATCTAAAATGCATTACTCGCAAATAGCCCTAGAGTGGTTAGAGTACTTCAGTTACACTAACAATTGCCCTGTTCAACACGTGTTATCTGGTGGGGAGTACCGAGTTTATGGCTACCCTGTTGATGGATTTATTGCACCCTCCGACTATAGCCCATATGATTGCTATATAATTGACTATCCAAGTGGGACTTGTCTCGAGTTTATGGGGTGCTTTTATCACTATCACAGTTGTAAACATTGGAATGTCCCGAGCAATATACAAGAGGTGGTACACGCGCGTATGAAAACAAAGAAGGACATTTTTATAAGTCTGGGATACAATTATATTGAAATGTATGAGTGTCAGTATCACCAAATCAAAAAAATAGATACAAAGTTAAAAGAGTTTGCAGAGAAGAGACAACTTAATTTGAATCAACGTTCTGAGTCCGAGATTTTAAAAGATATAATGTCTGAGAGAATATTTGGGATGTGTTTGGTTGATATTTATACTCCTGAAGATAAAAAAGAATATTTTGCCGATTTTCCAATGATTTTTAAACATGCTAATATAAGAATATCTGATTTAGGTCCATGTATGCGAAATTTTATTCTTGATAACGATTTATCACAGAAACCAACCAAATCATTAATCCAATCGTATTTTGGTGATAAGATCTTACTCAGTACTTCACTGATTAAATATTACGTTGAAAAGGGAATGGTTGTTAGTAAAATTTATAGGGTTATGCAATATAAATCTTCAACTTGTCTCAAAAATACATTTGATGAATTTGCTCGTATCAGAATGATGGCAGATAAGTATCCCCACCTTTCCTTACATGGTAATCAGGCAAAGTTGTGTGCAAATATGGCATATGGTGCAAGTTTGCTGAACAAATCTAAACATAAAAAGGTTTTTTATGTATTTTCAAAAGCAAGCTGTTGCAAATGCATTCACTCCCCACAATTCAATAAAGCTACTTCTATTAATAATGATCTGTATGAGGTGGAAATGTATAAACGTAAGATACAGATCGATATTCCACTTCAGATTGGATATCATGTTCTTCAACAAAGCAAGTTGATTTTATTATCGTTTTATTACGATGTACTTAAGTTGTACTTATCCCCAGATACATGGAGTGCTGTCCTATCAGATACAGACTCGATATACATTGTCTTATCTGCTAAAGATCTTTTATCGTGTGTCCCTGAAAATAAAAAAGAGGCATTTAAAGCATTAGACGGCATTGTTTTTGTGAAAACTGACACAAAAGAGAATGAAATGTATTATTCGCGAAAATTAGGAATTTGGAAACTAGAAGCATCCGGAACTCATTGCATAAGCTTAAACAGCAAAACTTTTTATCTAGGTGAAATTGATAAAACATCAACCGACATTAGTATGGTCAAATTTAGTAGCAAAGGGGCACAAAAGCAAAAACTCTCACGCTCATCAGATCTTTATCACATGTATAACAATGTTTTAACAACAGGTATTTCTAAATCAACTATTAATAGGGGAATCATTTCTACAAACGATGGAACTTATACCTATATTCAACCAAGACGTTTTTTAAATTATATTTACAAAAAACGAATCGTTCAAAGTGATGGAATAACTACAAAACCTCTTCTTATTTGATAGCAATATAGGTGGAAATTAGTTGGTGGTGGTATTTCATTATTATTTTTATTATTATTTTGGTGAATAGCATCCTATTACAATCTCTGGTGGAGGGTTTATCTTATCATTATTATTATTATTATTATTATTTTCATTTCGTTTTATTATCATTATTTTATTTGAATTGGTGGTGGTGGTATACTGTGGTGGAGGTATATTATTATTAATATTACTGTAACGCGCGCACACACACACACACACACACACACACACACACACACACACACACCTCTCTCTCTCCTCACCACCGGCTCCCTTCTCCGGTTCTCCGGCTCCCCTCACCCTCACAGCTACTTGATCTCGAGTGGTTTACAACCTTGATCAACAAACCCGCGCACTGCACTCGTAGTCGGCCTCCCTCGATGAGGTGATCTGTTATCACAGTTGCCTAGTGCTCACTCGGAGCTCCTATATTCCTGGTGGTGGTGTAACAATATATCTATATAATCGATGCAAATATAACTGTTAACAATATATTGCTTTTAGTAACATGGTGATGGTATATATTTTTATTTACTTTGCATACTAATTGTTTCTTCATGTCACTTTATCATGTTTATTGTTTTTTTTAACCTCTCTTGTCTTACACGTTCTAACACATGCGCATTTGATCAATATGCTTTCACCTGATGCACTTACTTCATTTTCATCCATAACTGACTCAGAATTGAAACTTATAACTCCGTTTACGTTGCAAATTTCGGGAAGTTCATCATCAGGAAAGTCAGTGTTTATCAGCAAGTTGATAAAAAACTGTGATCATATGTTTGATGTCATTCCATCTGAGATAATATATATTCATGGTGTATATCAAACATTGTACGACGATATCAGTAAGGATATTTCTAATATTAAGTTCATTCATTTGACAGATGGAAATTTGTTAAAGCATATACCTTCCTATGGTCCTGCTCTGATTATTATTGATGATTTGTTCACAGAATTACAAAATTCACAACAACTTGTACAACTATTTACTAAGTTTTCTCATCATAAATTGTTAAATGTTATTTTTGTTCAACAGGTTCTATTTCCTAAGTCATCAGTTATACGATCATTAAGCCTGAATAGTCATTATATTTGTTTATTCAAAAATATTCGAGATCAATCGTGTATCAAATATCTAGCTCGTCAAATATCACCAAATAATTCGCAATTCATTGTTGATGCGTATCATAATTCAACATCTACACCATATGGTTACCTGTTTATTGATTTGCATCCAAAGAGTGTAGATAAACTTAGATTTAGAACAAATATCTTAGATCCAAACCAGTCTGTCATTTATGTTCCCCAATGAAACATATTTCTAAAAACACACACTTTATATCATACCTGAGATATTGTAAACCTAATCAGCGGAAGCGATTAATTATTAATGCAACTTCAGGAGAAATTGACTCTTTGTGTGAAATTATACTAAATTTACTTGAAGGAAAATTTGCATTGTCTAGTACAGATAGAGATAAGTTAATCAAACATAGAAATTTCTTAAGGTCTGTTATCAATCCGAAATCTACTGTCAAAACAACAAAACGCAAATTCCTACAGTATGGTAATGGAATACATGTTATTGGAAATATTTTAAGACTTATTCATCCTGAACTTGTAAACACACTAAATTCAAATGTCTAGTGCAAAAAAAATGTATGTTTTACCTGAGGATTTAGTTAACAATCTGAATGCATCTGCACGATCTAATGTTACTCCTGAGCAAAAAACTTTAGATAGATTGAGTCGAGAAATGAAGGAAATACTTGAAAATGAAAATTTATCAAATGATGCAGCCTTATCTAGATATCAAAATTTATTACAGAGATTTTTAGAACTGCATAAATCTGAAAAAAATAAAAAAAATATTCCACATGTACAATTAACCTTACCAACCGCAGATTCTGGTGTTGACAAATCCTCAGATAAAGATTTAAAAACTGAAGAAGAGAATACAGCAGATAAAGCTAAAGGTGTAAAAAGAATTCATAGCAATGATAGTATGTATACTTTTGATACTGAAGCAGATAAAATTTTAACATTTTATCCACAATATTTAAAACATAAGGGTCGAGCAATAATCAAACATTTGCAGCAGGAACATTCACCAATTAGATGGAATGACAGGGGAGAAGTATTATATCGGGGACAACTAATACCAAATTCAAATATTTCAGATTTAATTAGATATTCTGTTAAACCCTTGAAGTCTTTTCCCAAACCTGAAGGAGTTGACCACTTTACTAAAGCAATCAGCGACCTTCAGGTACCCTTGAATTTGTTTGATAAATCATATTTGTCTAGACACTTTGACCCGAAAAATGAAACATTTGAAGGATTACCTGGATTAGAAGAGACTCCAATAAGAAAAACAGCAGAGACTCCAATAAAAAAAGCGGATGATTCCATGAGAACAGGGAATTTGTTTCCTGATACAACCATAACACCTGGACAAGTTACTGCAGAATCCAAAGACCTGACTGAGGATGAATCATCTTTATTTGCTACTCCTAGAACATTTTCTAGCTTTAAACGTACAAGCACCCCGCGAAATTAATGTAACAATGTGAGAAAAAATCATTAAACTCTTCTTAATTTTGAAAATATTTATTAGTTCTCATTATTTTCGTACATAAAAATGTTTAACTGCAGTTTTTGATTTATGACCATTTGCAACAGCTATATCATTCGGATGAATATTCATATTGCTATATAATTTTAAACGAAACTCATTTACAATTGAGTCATTTCTGGATGTATTTTCAGTAAATCTTGATAATATCTTAGAGTAAATAACTTTTTTTGAGAGAAAGTAAATGAAATATATACAATATTCACCACATGTATTAGAGTGCAAACTCTGTAGACGCTTATTTAAATGGATAGTTACATCAGCATATGATTTGATAATTTTATCAATTTCATCTGAGTAAAATGAAATATCTCTACCTAAACTATCTATAAAATAACAAGTTGAATATCGATTAGGTAATGTTTCTCTTTTAAAAAATACTGCAAACCAATGAGTACCTGCTTTATCAGAGGGGTCTGAATTTATTACAGCTGATGATGGATAACTATCGATAGTCACATTTGCAAATGCATCGAGAGCATAAACCCCTTTAAATCCACTCGTATGTTTAAGAACTTGTTTTATCTGTGAAGAGTACATTTATAATGTTCTCTCATAAAAGTTGTAAATTAAACATGTGTCAATATTTACATCCAGGCACTAGTTTAAAAAATACGTGAGTTGAATAAACCACTTATATACAGTGAGGGAACAAAACCCTTTTAGGCAAACTAACCCTTAAATTATCCGAGGTGAACGACTACTATTAATTAATGTGATGGGAGAATGTTGGTGGCGGGGAACAAACCCCTTTAAATCCAGGTGAGGTGAATCTGATGGGGGATTGTTACTGGCGGGGACAAACCCCTTTAAATCCAGGTGAGGTGAATCTGATGGGGGGATTGTTACTGGCGGGGACAAACCCCTTTAAATCCAGGTGAGGTGAACAAACCCCTTTAAATCCAGGTGAGGTGAATCTGATGGGGAATTGTTACTGGCGGGGATAAACCCCTTTAAATCCAGGTGAGGTGAATCTGATGGGGGGATTGTTACTGGCGGGGGACAAACCCCTTTAAATCCAGGTGAGGTGAATCTGGCTGGCGGGGAACAAACCCCTTTAAATCCAGGTGAGGTGAATCTGATGAGAGATTGTTGGTGGCGGGAACAAACCCCTTTAAGTCCAGGTCTCTTTGAAGAGAAATATTTGTGGATTTACAATGACAAACATTTATGATGTTGTCCTACCCACCTCATAAATCACATCCCGCTCATTATCGACCTCCAGGACGCTGTCGAACTGCCCTAAAACGATTAAATTAACAGTTTCAGGAACGGGAGCAGTAAATTGAAATTCTAATCTCAAATTTCCCTTTCTCGGAGCAATCATATGTTCACCTTGGGAATTATCCTTTGTTAAATTAAAACTAAAGAGAGTATACCCTAGATGATAGTTATCTCTGTTTAATGTTGTTGAACAAAAACTTGTATTTGCTTGTCCTAGAGAGTCATAAAGATATAAAAGAGGTGAGGTATATGAGAAGGGTCGTTGAAAACTAACATTAAGCATTTTTGAGGTAATATAATTACCATCAACAAGCACTCCGAGTTGAGACATGTTTAAGTGTCTGAAATAATAGGGATTATGTTTGAATGCACCTAAGTATGATAAACCCTTAACAAATCCAAATGTTACACGATTAGGAACAACATTTCCAAATACATTATCAATTGATACATCATATACATGTGGACCTATCGTAAAACTCCTTATATCATCTCTTTCAAGAAGATATAATGCGTTTGCTTTAGATAAAGAAACATTTATCGCTCTTAATGTAGCTTCTGTCACAGAAATTTTACGAACAAATAATGCAGCCCTATCAATAACAACTTTGAATTGATCATCTGTTTCTGTAATCACTACAAATTCTGGTCTTGATCTTAGGAGACGAACTTTAATATCAACATTATCCACCATATATTTATCTGCTGTAAATAAATCAGCAGTTAAACATGTCTCCATATCCACTAAATTACTACCCCCTGTCCAAATATGTCTACCAACAAATCCGTGATTTACAATGTGTCCAGCAGTAAAATTACAGCTGTTAAAAACATTTACAGGCCCTTTCGTATCTAAATAATGAAGCTCTAATGTTTTTCTAGTCTCATTCAATGAAGGTAGATTGTACATTAAATTCTTCATGTACACTTTGTATGGATATAATGAATCAGCTTGTGAAACTAATTTGCCTCCTAGAAATATTGAGACCTGGGAAAACATACTATTAATGAAATTACAAATTGGTCCAACTTTTGTAGCATTATCACAATTTGACCCGTCAGCATTAACAATTTTTGCTGTTACTGCAAGTTTAACAGACCGTAAATCAATTAATTGATTTGTTCCTGGAATTGCGAACTCAACTGTTTCATTTGATAAAGCTGCTATAGGATGAAAATCCTGTATTCGCGTTCCTAGCACACCGACAGAAGTGGCCGGGAGCATGAATAAGGAGCTTATCTCTGACGTGAGAGAAGGTTCTGACACAGCATGTAATGAGTCGGCCATATTTTATTTAGACAAATAATCAGTAACCTTTTTTTTCCTGGAACCTGATGACTTTTTTTTGGCCGGTTTCTTTTTCTTTTTCTTTATTCCACTCGGATGTTTTTTCTTCGGTTGTTTTTTCTTTGGTTTTAATGTTTTTAATAATTTCAAGTCAGCTGCTGATAATAAATGTTTTACAGCTGTTTTCTTAGCACGACTAACAGTCTGTCCAACAGCTTGCTTCGCTCTTTTCTTCATTGAATCAGAAACATTTTCTCCACGGGCAATATCTGCTACAACATTAACACCAGATTTAATAACATCCTTTGAAACATCTTTTAAAAAAGGCACAGCTACTTTGGATAATCCTTTAAAGTAATGTTTAAGTCCATTCCCTCGTTGATAACGTGGTCCTGAGTAAATTGGAACGCCTGGAAATTGATTCCTCCGCTTTAACAAATGATTAACTAATGTTTCATGCGAGGGTTCGGGAATATAAGACATCATAAATTATCTAATCCTCTTGAAGTGAGCAGTTATATATACTCGTCCACTTATAAAGCGCACTGGCAATCCACCATCATCAAACAAAGAAATCTCTATTGAATCAAATGAATGCATTTGTACTGGAATATATTGTGGTTGGTTGTAAATAATTGTCATCATTTGCATATCAGGTTTCAAGTCTATTTGAGTTATTCTCAGTAATGGAACTTGAGCATCACCAAATAAGCGGGGTCGAACAATATTACAATACACCAGAATACTGTAGACACTATCGTGTAAGTCAACTGGATTTACGGCTGTTTCAGTTGTTTTTAAAGTAATGCTTCCAGTAAATCCCAAAATTCGCGCAAGTTCTGCAGGAAAAGAAATAACCTCTCCGGTTGAAATATCAACAGTAACACGATGGCTGATATCATCATAAAAAAGTGTAGATTTTCCATCTTCCTGTTCGATTGATTTATTTATTGCAGCACATAATTGATGACCATCACCAAATGTTCCGTGATTAATCATACAAATATCATAATCAAGTTCTCCAGCAACTTTTATGTAAAATCGTCCGTTTGCATCGTGAATATTCATCCACATGCGTGGATAAGAAATTTCACTTAACCCAACAACCCATTCTTCACCGGAAAAATCAATGCGATTAGCCAATTTTACACGAAAATGTGAAAGGGTATTAGTTGGAAATAAATCCAAAGAAGCATTACTTGGTAGAGTCAAATAAAAATCATCTGACAATTGCATAATACTTAAGTTACTATATTAGATGCATTTTCCCAAGTTGGTTTGTCATATCCTAGCCATTTAATAAGCACTTTTTTATTTTTTCCCCTACCTTTACTTTCCAACACTTTCTCTACTTTATAAATGTCATCCTTCTTTGATACTTTCAAAAGTTCTCTTCTGTAAAATGACCCTTCAATTAGCTCGCTGTTTGAATCTGTCAATGAATATAGATATGGCACAGTCCTTTTTGATATACTTTGTATTAAAAATATTTCTTGCGACCATTCTCCTAAGTAAGATTTAGAAAATGTTTTAGATTCATGACTAATCCGTACACTGTCACCAATTTTTAATGGCTGAAAAGCTTTCAAACGACTCTCACGTGATTTTTGTTTAGATAAGATCTTCTTGACGTCACTGGGAGAATTAACGGACGACGGCGACAGATTTATGGTAGAGTGAAATGAATTATTATAGTTATATACCAAGTCATCCAATACATCAATATAACGATATGATGATTTATGAATCATATATCTCCACATCATTCCTTTTAAAGTTCTCCAAAATCTCTCAATGATTGCAGCTTTTAAATGAGATGAGGGTAAAATGAATTTAATAGACTTATCTTTAAGATTAGATTGAAATCTGTGAGAGATAAATTCACTTCCACGATCAGTTAGAATTGTGCGAACAAATGGATAACCTCGTTCTTGTAAAACCTCGTTAAATGCATCGGTCACATCAGTTGTTCTTTTTGAAGTTAGCGGTTTAACATATGCTTGCTTTGTGAAGATATCTATACACCCTAATAAAAATTTAACACCATTATTCTCAGACGATAAGTTAGCTACATCAGCGAGATCTAACTGAATCTGTTCATTTGCTCCTTTCACAAAATATTCGCGTCTTTTAAATTTTCTAACAACTGGTGTTGTCAAAGTAATTGATTCTTGTTCTTCCGCCCAGTCATCAATCAATTTTGCATCCCGAAAATGTTCATTTACCTTTAAATGTTTCTTCAAACTTGATAACGATCTCAAAGCACCAGGGTTTCGCGGAGAATAATAATATGAAGTAATTTCACGACGAATGTCTTCTTCAGAATTATCCTTTTTATCTCGTTTTACCGACTTCTTCTTCTTTTTCACCATATCGTAATTGAAATATTATCCTGTTAAAGTAAACACAACATTTCCTAAGTAAACCAGGTTAATGAATGAACTAGTTTAATAGAATGCGACACAATTTATAAATAGACACTTGACCTATGATAATGAGAACTTAATCTGTGTCAAGTATTCTTCTAACCAATCTTGTTGAGAAACAAATCACTTGACAGTATTTACAATTGTGTTAAGTCGATGACTTTACCTAATAAAACTAAACCGCGCTGGTACAATTAATTAGCATAATGAGGCCTAATTGCTTCTAACTCATCCATACTAACTACTAATATGCACCCCTGGCGGGAGATCTTTATTCAATTGTAACTAGTGATAATAAGGTCGAGCTACCGCACAAATTTTAAATCAGGCTTCTACTAGTACTGCGGCATACATAAGTCAGTGCTTACAGGTTAGTCAAATTTTCGAGCAGGTTGCATAACTATATGGTACGGCCCTTTAGTCATCAATGTTGTACTTGGGGCGCAAGAAACGCGTCTATGTTTACCAGTGTGAGAGGTGGTTTAAGATACTAAAATTAGTTTTTTTCTTTTTATTTATGTGATCAAACATGCACCACTTTCTGGGCCAAATTCAAGCAATTGTTGAATATGACTGTTCAAAGCACAATGTTACTGTCTTGTTTGTGCATCGGGTAAGAAAAAAAAATCAATGTACATAACCCTGAGACACTAAATCTATAAATTCATGTTAATTGTGTTATCTGCATTGAAAAATAATAAGGTTGTACTGGTATATGTCTGTTAGAACTGGTGACTCCGGAAATCAGACCAAATTACACAACTGGTTTCATTGAAGAAAGTAAAATTCAATACAATATGGGCAATTATATATCAACACAATCCTTGATTCTCGGCTTAGAAATCCGCCAGTGGTTTGCAATGCTATCCCGTTGATGTCATGTCGGGCCATCATCAATGCCAGTTATAGTTAAGTTTATCAGTGTAGATCCTAAGATACCTTTATCATTGTGTGAATATCTGAAATATGCCTTTTCGGCAGGTGTAAAGTGGAGTATGTGGTCCCCCTGTCTGATTTCTGGCACGGGATGGACGGTATCAACCATCGACGCTTCAGTTTTGTGCGGATGTGTCACGCTGAGGACAAGATTTGTGTCCAGGTTGTGGTTGAAGACGTCGCAAAGCCGCATACTACTGCTACTGCATCGAGCACTACTTCAACGTCTGGTACTACTTATCCAACACCTCGTTGGACATTCTGCTATAAAGTCATCTGTACTACTGATCTCATTACTCATAAGTTGTAGGTGTGTAATATAGCACAGGGCTCAGATTAATACATATAGCTCTCTCCCACGTTATAACAGAGCGCAAGTGTAAGTGTGTAATAAGGCACAGGCCTCAGATTAATACATTTATCTCCCTCCCACGTTATAACGGCAGCGATCATCGCTTAGCGACGTTTGACGACCGGAAGTACGTCACAAACGCTCGGAATATTTAATGCGATCATAAATGCATGGAAACACGACGAACCATATCATCGTAACAAAGCGTAGAGTTATTTAGCCTAGCACCAAGTATACGTTATAGGGAGCCCATCAGGGTCGTTTGCACAAATTGCTGTGAAGCGAGCGGAGCTCCGGGACCGATCTGAACCAGTTTAACAAATCGTCGGTGTTTGATTTACTTCCTCCTCTCTGACACGATAATTCAATTCACACAAGTGTAACAGCGGCGATATGAGTAGTAAACTCTGCTGCTATGACAGTCAGTAAATCCAGGCTCGACTAGGCGGTGTTATCAATGTTAACAGTCTGTAAACTCTGCAGCTCTGACAGTCAGTAAATCCAGGCTCGACTAGGTGGTGTTATCAATGTTAACAGTCTGTAAACTCTGCAGCTCTGACAGTCAGTAAATCCAGTCTCCACTGGCGGTGTTATCAATTTTAACAACCTGTAAACTCTGCAGCTCTGACTGTCAGTAAAACCAGGCTCCACTGGGCGGTGTTATCAATGTTAACAACCTGTAAACTTTGCAGCTCTGACAGTCAGTCAATCCAGGCTCCACTGGGCGGTGTTATCAATTTTAACAACCTGTAAACTCTGCAGCTCTGACAGTCAGTAAATCCAGGCTCCACTGGTGGTGTTATCCATGTTAACAGTCTGTAAACTCTGCAGTTCTGACAGTCAGTAAATCCAGGCTCCACTGGTGGTGTTATCAATTTTAACAACCTGTAAACTCTGCAGCTCTGACAGTCAGTAAATCCAGGCTCCACTCGCGGTGTTATCAATGTTAACAGT
>JAXGGS010072875.1:4165-15786 GCA_035585475.1 Armandia brevis | reverse complement strand
GGAATCGTCGCCACCAGGGTATTGTGCCTCAGATCACCAAAGCCTGACTGGCTATATACTCGAGTTCTATGCGGGTCAGGAGTAAATAAGCTTATAAACTTAACTGGCTAAAGCATGGCTGGTGGCCGCGGACCACGAAACTTCAGGCAATAGATCGATGGGTTCTTGACCGCCGCTGAATTCACCTTTCCGAATTAATGTATCACAACACCCTCGAATGGGTTCTGCCGGCCTCATTGAATTCATCGCAGCGGACCGACAGTCGGCACAGGCAGAAACCCTCCCGCCTAGACAATCAAAAATCACTTTCGGTGAGCTGCTCCCCCTCGGCGGCCATTGCCGGCTGTATATCGTCGGCGGGATCCTTTCTCCGGCGACCTCATCCGCGAATCAATTTACAGGGGTGCAGTTTTGTGACGCCGTGCTCATGGCAGCCCGCCCCTTGATTGGCTGCGGGTGTTGTTTTAAACTGATTCGTCTCACGAGGAAGGGCCCCTGACACCAGATACGCGACCCCGGCGGGACCGCGCCTCTGATACGCCCGGATTAATCCGCGCCCCGATTCACATATCGTGTGTTTACGTCCGCGCCGAATCGGAACCGACAGTTATGCGCACGAAATCAAACGCTTCGTTGAGATTCCTTTTTCACAGTCCGATTCAATCTTTCACGCGCAGCCGTCTCAATCTGCGCTGTCATTCCGCCTGTGTAGCCCCCCACAAGGAACAGGCGGCCATGCAGTGCACGACATTGGCGCTTAATTGGGCAGCCAGCCCCGTATCCTCTGACCTAGTTAAGATTATGCAAGACATCGCGGTATAATTAATCCCCATCGTTTCGCCTGACGTTTCTCGTACGAGTGCTGATCCCGTTTGAGCGCCGGTAGCAATTGCCCCTCTGACCCGCACCCCCGTGGACTGAAGCACTCACTCCGAGGCAGCGTACCTAATATAAGAGAATCGCCCGGGGCATGGACCCCCGGTCCACTACGGCTTTGTTTCCGTACTCGTGCTACAAGTTAATAATTCAGGCGCCAATTGAATTTCGCCAGCAGCATGCGGAGGATTGGTGAGATGCGATTGATTCACACGCTGGCTCGGAAAACGATAGCTGATAAGTGTATCGCGGGAGACGGGCCTGCTAAATCAAAGACTAGCGGGCTCTCCATCAACCGAGCGCTTTCGGCGATTGTACCGCGGCTTGCGGGGTAAACAAAACCCGTCTGCCTCTGAACAATGAGATGTTAATACGAATAGAGACTCGGTATAGAGATTCGTTGGCTGATTCTGCGCAATAATCTCCTTGCTTACTATGTGTCCTGATATCTTCTGGTATTACTGCTGCGGCGTCTGGAGCCTGATGGCTGCGGACATTTTGTCAGGCCCCGGTGAGTGAGTAGAAATGTGGTTATCTGGGGAATTACATCCATTTAGTGGGAGTGGCAGCCATCTATGATAGGGCATCACACAATAGCCCCGAACAGATGAGACGCTCCACGCAATCAAAGAATTATGCAAGATTTGTCAATCTGTTGGGCCTAATCTGAGGGCCATGAAAGGAATATGTGGTCCCTTTGAGGGGCCTGCGTGACACTTTAACCACATTTACCCCGGCAACCGTTCCATCTTGTTACATTTTCAATGTTCCACCGGAAGCCGGTTCGAGCTTTTTTTCTCGCCTCACTTTTGTAATGCGGCGGTGATGATGTTAGAACATGATGGGATCTGGGAGGTTTGGGAGCCATGGCCTTCGCGGCTAATGCAGTCTTTCTATCGGATTTCGTCATCCTCAGCATCTCGCCATTATCAAAATGCCAGAAGCATCCTCATTTCCAGACGCCGGGCATAATTGACTGGGACAAATAATAGAGTCTCCCCGCTGCTAATGACCCAGTTTGGTGGCCTCCCTCATGTGAGGAAAGACAATATGTTCTGGGTCATTTTTGTGGACGAAAGACAAAAGACTGACAAGGCTCGAGGGAGAATCCATCCATTCCTTTTCAAGGGTATCGATTTTGTCATTAGATGTTGATGATTACCCATTAGGGGTCCCGACAAATATCTATTGTTAGCCACTTGCAGTTGCCGGCGACTGGCGTGGAACGCGGTTTACTAATAGATTCCCTCGGTGAATTGATGACGGCGGCGGTGAAATACACGGGGAAGATTTTCGCGGTGTTAGTCGGGTATTCACATGTAAATCCCCGGTGAAGTCGAGTCGGTTGGCGGTGTGCTTCCTAATAAAGGCGGGCGATAGTGGGGAATTCTTACATAACATACGGGCATGTATGCCACGTATCCTCCCCGAGGGACCCTCCCGCCAGAGGGGCCGTGTTGTCGCAGCTTCGTCTTGCCGGTAATGATGGCGGGAAAGGATTTCCCAAGATCCGTGCTGTCCATATCAGACGCTCTTGTTCAGTCAGCCAGGGTTACAAGGAGGGGCTCCGCCAGAGTTAAAACTTCCACATATGCAGCTGCCTTGTCAACTGTCTTCTTGGATATGTAAGAAAGGTTGATAGTCATGTAATGAGATCTTACGAAGATGATTCGATCGCCATATAGTTATGATGAGCTTCCATGGAGGCGAGATAGAGGATCGAAAACATTCACTCTGCCCGCACAACACATGGCTACTTTTGCCTCCGCTCATTTTTAATCAGACTCATTGTCTGTATAATGACGAGAATTCCACTTCCTCTGGTTCATATGGAAACAATAGGAACGCAGGAAGCAATGACTGGCGTTGATGGGGTTTTCGATGAAAGTCTGAACTGATTCAGAACGTGTCAAAAGATGGATTGGTTTAAAATCTTATTTGCTGTCTGTCGCCACGCTATAATTGGAATAATGTTGAAAAGCTTCCCGCCGATCAAAATAGCTGTTCAGGAAAATGATTTGATTCTCAATAAGAAGTATTCTATAAGTCACATCCGGCTAGCGATTCAAAAACAACATGGAGGTTACAATAAAAAGCGACGATGATATCCTTCTGAATAAGCACCTGCTCAAGAAAGATCGAGAAGAATATTAGTGCTACTCCCAATTAAGTATTATTAAGGAGCAAACGCTAAATTGCATATTTCACCCTTATTATTTCCTATTGATTCGCACCTGCATAGGATTTGTCATGTTCTTTTTTACAAAAATAAAGCAATTATCTTATAGATAATTGGTCTCATGGATATCATTCTTTATCAGTCTGGATATTGGAAATTCTCGAGGTGTCAATCATCTTGAAGCTGCAGGCATATTCAGGTAGCCCTCGCCGACCGATCATATTCATCACATTTGTTTTCACCTGTTCCGCTCTTCCCGGAAACCACCAGCATCTCAAAAGAAAACAGCATTAGCTTTGACGCACAGGTCGCCATCACCACACGGCCTTTAAGGGACCCGTCATGACGTTGTCGAGCAATTGAGTTAAGCAGGCAGCGAGTGATGTCATATCCTTGTACGTAGCCGAGTTACTCGTCGGAAATTGAAGCAAACACGCCAGCTCTTAAGAAACGGTTACAAGTAAAATCAGGAATGTTATTAGCAATAAATCACCGACAGACAATTAATGTCACTCGAAGTCGCACTAAGAATCAGTAGGATTTTAAATGGGGTTTTTAGGTTGTCGTTTTTCACTTTGTAAAGTGATGATAAGCTTTTGCCCTCACGTTATCGCGTTAGATAGCGTGTGTTTATTATGGTAATAAATGTGTTAACTACTTATTGTCTGCTCTAAGGTCAACAAGCAGATCGAGAGAAGTCGACGGTTTAGATTCGATTTTAACACATACATGTACACAATAATGGCACGTATGTTTATATATCAGGTCATGACAAACACGCATACTATGATTTGCAATGGTAAAATACGTGTTAAGGTGAACAAATCTATATCATGTTGTAACTTTTCATATATTTCTATTATGGTCATGGCATAAGTGCTTCGGTTAGGGCACCACCGCCCTCCACTTAACGTAGCGCATGAGCTAGCAAAACTAGCTTCATTTTATGCAATTCTCGGCAATCTTGTGTAATCATAAAAAGTGTTTCGTGCCCGGGGTCCTGTGGGGTGCTCCGGGAAGTCTTATTACTATTGTCTAATGGGCATTTCTGCTCTCATGCGAGCACTAATGCCCGAGTCGAGGTTGGCCGCCATCTCCTCCCATCATCGTCTTGTGACATCCGCTCTCCTATAGACGACGTCTTCCTCTTTCGTGCGCCTCGACGAGGAGACAAAATGCCACACACACACTCGGGCACAGGAGCACCGAGCTCTTGTCGTGAGGCCGCTTAAAATGGATGGATGGCGGTCAACACGGGGAGAATTGAGACACGCCACAAATAGCCGGCTCCTCGGCTCTGGGTTTGCACACACACGCGAGATCCCGCGGCTGTATTGTCCCTGGCTAGCCGAATGGTGGTGGTCCCTTGTTGGGTGACTGGGTGCGGCGAGCAATGTTTCCCATTTCGAAGTGATTTCAGCCGCGGTGCCCCGACTGAGGAGGAGGAGAGAGAAGGGGAGGCGGGGAATTGGTTTGCCAGTCTCGCCCTCCCCGGTATCCTCCCCATCGATTACACGATGCAATATAGGAAGTCGCATCAGGCGATTTCTGTTCACTGTATCAGATCGCCTATGAGCGGCCGCCCCGATTCTTTCAGGGCTGCGCTGTAATTCACTCGATCTCCCCTCGTCTCGCTACTAGAATCGTCACCTTGAATGTGGCCTCGAGGAGGTTATGAGGCGGCAGGAGTTAGTGGCGAGTCTCTTTTATAGGCGGGGGTCTTTAAAATCGCATATATATTCACGCGGGTGGTGCGGGCAGCGTGAGAGCCGATTCCTGTCGCCGTGTGTCGTACACTCGATGCCCGCGTGTGCTACAGCCAGAAATCTCTGTCGCGGCCTCATTCTCGCCCATTACAATCTCTCAAAAACTAATTTCAACCGTTCGTGCCTAGAAAGTGGATGTCGGCGTTTGGTAAGTGGGTTCGGAGTGCCGTTGAGCCTAATGCATACAAAACAGAGGCGGGCTTCAGCCGGGGAGCCTTCTCCGTTTCACCAGATCCTAGCGCTGCCGCCGTCCATTCATCAGCCGGCGAAGTCAGACTGTTTTTTCTGCCATTGTCGGCACAGAGCATCCAATTGTCCTCGGCCATGCAGAAAGTGTAAAGGCGAGGTGAAATCACACCTAAAAGCTGACAACTCATTCAGGGAGAACAGCGTAACTAGGAGAAGCGTCGTGTCTTTTTTTCTGTGTCGAGGCAATAGCAGGCAGACGCTGGTGAGCAATGCCAGAAAAGAGGGAACCACGGGGATCACGTTAGAGGGATGAGCGCGTGGCTTCTCCTCCGATTACCAGACAACGGCACGCAGCCTCTTTGATTGCGAGTCTTTGAACTTGTCGGCAAAAACACAGCGCATTCAAGTCAGCCTGTAATACGTGTTCCGCCATTACAAATAATCCCCAGCGCCGGTGTTTTTTCTGCTGTGACGTCCAAACGCTCACGATTCAGCGAGCTACTGGTACTACGGCACAGGAGCAAATCGTGACGATTTTGCAAGTGTCACTGAGGCGATATAAAAATAGATGTAGCCTGATCCCTGCCCTCCGCCCTGATGCCAGGCACGCCCTCCCCATGACCGGTGACCTCGAGCATTGTATCCACAAGCAATTAGCGGACTTTACCGGAATCAGCTATGACATACGGCTGGCTTTCGCCGGCTCAGGCGGGGGATTCACACTGTTCTGGTTACCATGTGCAAACGTGTGATGCTTCTGCAATCAACTTGTGCTCAGCTGGTGCTGCATTCAGTGTATCATTGTGTTCATGCTGTCAGACAAATACACTTAACCGGCATGCAGAAACAAAGCATGTGAACTAGGTCATGTCTCGATTGGGATCATTAATGACGAGAGAAGTCTGTATATTAGCACATATGTTCATTAGTTCATTTACTCGTTGATGCCTATCCTAAATTAATAGTGATGCTCCAGACGACAGGCACGACGATAACTGAGCCGTGTATCCACTTGAGGACAGTCACACAATGGCGACACATCTGCGCATATCCCAGCCTCGCTCGAGTTTTTTGATTGACTTGTTTTTATCCACGAGGGTCGCCGCCTCACGTGAGAACTGGTAATAACTGACAATCTTCCGGTAAATTTGTCACCTGTTGTAGGGTTTCCCGCCAATTTTCCCGCACCTGAGCGAGATGAATAAGCGGGAGGGCAGCTCAACCTGTCGTCTGCTTCTCCTCATAAAATCTCCGCTGTTAATCACCTATTATCGCCTGCTGAGTTCGCTCGTTTAGAGGTTATTATGTAGATTGACAATGAAATCAAATAAACCATCAGTTACGTGACCGGCTTGGCGTTTATGAGAAAAAACACACGCTCACTCGATCCGACCCTTTACATTTGTTCTTTGTACAAACTGCTCAGGAACACAATCAAAGATTCGGTGCGAGTGATCGTCGAAGTGAAAGGGCCATGCTTCAAACGACAAGTCGATGGGATATAAATTGAATCGCATAATTCACCGTGCCCTCGGCTGAGCTCTTGACTTTCCCGCCGAGCAGACGGTCGCGTGTAAGTGCGGGCTTCTAGACGCCGTCGGGAGGTTATTCAATTTTGTTAAAAAACACGCGTAGTAATTCCGCCATAGGGTGTCAGACCACTTTTTCATTCTTTTCGGGTAGTTTATACACTTTATATGAATATTTCACAAGCTGGGATCGAGTGAAGAGACTTGAGACACAATAGATGTGCAGAAGAGGCATCGAGTATCAACAACGAGAATCGCATAATAACTTTCTCACGAGGTGATAAATAACGCTGAGCAGAGATCCAGCGTGACATTTTCAATAAAACCCAGATACTATCTGTATTTTCAACACACACACCCTGCCATTTTAGATTTTTATATGCTTGCCATCGGGGTCCCACATCAGCATATCTACAAGTGAACTCATACAAACAATTGTTGGCACCTGATAATTCGCGTCATCGAGTTGCATATGTACCATGTGATACTCAATACGCCGAAGATAAACGAGATTTGTGGACTTAACTTCTCGTGTTATTGTTAAGGTGTAGAAAGCTTAACTCGGGTAGCATATAAAAGCTTAAACATATATATCACGGTGGATCGTTCTAGATAACAAATGAATGTATGATTGGACGATTATATGAGATAATCTGCGCTCCGGATCTCGCCTGATCTGATCTGGCTGTCAGCCCGCTCGGTATTAACGATAACTTTGTCACAAATCAACGCTTTATTGTTCACAAGATCGATTAGACATCAACGTCGATTGTCGAACGTTGCACTGACGATTTATTCACAATCAAGGAATGTCAATTACTTCACACAAAGAACTTATCAATGTTCAACATGAAAGATTCGCGCTGATTCGCACAACACATACCCAGGGCTGATAAACACTAATCGATACACATCGATTGATAAAAACACAGAAACCACATATTCGCTGATTGGAATCTATCCGGGGGGGTTTTCCGGGTACATCTCTTGCTGGATTTGTCTCATTGAGTTTTCGATGTGCCATAAAATATATATTTGCCTATACTTTAACCTATTGAAGTTTTTGTTGTAAGTGAAGGAAGATATATTCATGTTTTCGAATAGTAAATCTTAAAACTTAGTGACAAAATAAACACTAATCTGTCATATATATACATAAATAATAATTGAATGACACTGTCATCATGCTAATGCTGGTTTATGGCATCGAATCAAATTTAGATTGAAAAAACGTTTGCGGACATCCTCAATCAATGCATTTATCAAAGTCAATTATACATATGAACAGGATTTCGATGTCGTTCATGATAACATATATCCAGGCATTGATCATACTTCTTATAGAAACCTATGTCAAATTAGTTAATGTACTTGACAGTGCTATATGTATATCTACAATTTTGTTGACAACGAAGTTCGATCAGCTAAGATTCGGCTTGTTAACCATGAACATTTGTAATCATGATGAAATAAATATACAAATCATGCCCCAGAGAGCCTTACTTTCATTCATCACCGCAGTTGATACATAAATACATAGTTACATCATATCAATGGCCTATAGATATATACTTGTCATGGTGCCCTTAAATAAATGCACAGGAAGGACTGGGGACTTGCTTATAAAACATAAAATTAGCATGATACACATTAAACACATGACTATAAAAACCATCCATGTTGACATACGCTTGTTAAACAATCATAGCCGGCAGTTCCTATTTATTCAAAAACTTTGACGGTTAAAACAGTAATCATTCGCATTGTGTATGGCAGCGTTATAGCAATGAACATGACACAATGATGATTTTTGTCACTAATAGCGGCTCATATATTTACTGCACCATAATTCATGAATAACATTTTTGGAGGACGACCATCATACGCACGCGGATCATGGGGCGTAGTAAACGATTCACCTAGGATACAAAATATTATACCAGAAAAGCCAAAATTGTATTCATTTCATCATAATAAACCATAACATGTCTGCAGTAATGGATCACTGTAAATTATGATTCTGTAAGAGTTGTATGATTATAGTAATTGGTCCCTTGCTCTGTTACTAGGCTGTGGTTAAGCACATGGTAGGCGCTATGTCATCAGAGTACAGATGGGTCTGGGTGCTGAGGGTGGAGGGGGCGGGAGGAGGGAGGGGGGACCTTTACTCCCACCCCAGGCACCCACTAATGTCACCTGCCACCTGAGCCCCCACAAACACTCAGCAATCTCTCACATTCCACCCACTCTGGCCACTTTTCACAAACATCTCACCCGAAAACTCGTGATTGCCCGATGGCAAATCGATAGACGTAGATATTAGCTATGGAACCTCTGTCGCCTCGGGCTCACGCAGTCGGCATATCACCAGGCTTCACGCGGACGAGCGCTTCCGGGCCGCACCGGAAGCTACAAATCCCCGTTGCGCACAGCGTCACAGTTCGACTCCTCGACGTCTTTGACGAGCCTGTCGGTATCCCCGGTAACGTCTATCCGCGTCACTCCGTTCGTCATCCGCGGGTTGGAGCGCAAATCCCCGTTAGAGCCGCGTATGCTCAGCTCGGTGTTATCGTCGCGTGTCATTTTGACGTATTCGGTATCGAGGCCGGGCCCGCTGCCCCGGCGGCACTGAGCCAGTTTTCTCAGGGGCGCGCACAAGCTTTCAGCGGTGCTTGACTCGGCCACCGAGCCGCTGTCAGATTGTCTTCGTCTGGCTCGAAGGAGAACAAAGCAAACACAGCACGCCACCGTCAGCACGGTAACGATCACCAGCACCGCCGCCAAAGCCACGACGACAGGCTTCAGTCCCCGACAATCCCAACTCGATGGCTGGAAATCGAATATGTTCACTCCCTCGCTCTGTGAAGGGCCTCGGCAAATATGACCCGCCCTGTTCTCCGGCGCAATTAGAGCCTCGAGCCACGCGATGGAAGATATGCTGCTACACGAGCAATAAAACGGGTTGCCTGTGAGGTTAATGGTGGATAAATTCCCCAAATTATCGCGGAGGCAGCCGACATCGGGCTGTAATAGCGAGTTGAAGCTGAGGTCGATGGCTCGGAGGGCGGAGAGGTGGGGCAGAACGCTAGAATTACCGCACACGTGGTTCAAGCGGTTATAATCCGCGTACAGAAACTTGAGACTGCTCTTTTTCTCCAGCAGCTGAAGGGGGATGCTCGCGAGGTCGTTATGTCCCAGATCGACGTAGCTCAGCCGGTGGCTGTCGATGGTGGCCGCCTGGAACTCGGTGCCCCGCCTGCCCAGATAATTATCCCTCAGGTCGAGCTTTACCAGCTTTTTTAGGGAGGTGAAGGCGAGCGTGCCGATGTCTTCCAGCGAGTTGTGATTCAGCTGCAGGGTCTGTAAGCCGGCCAGCCCCTGAAAAGTGTGGTTGGCCAGCATCTTTAACGGATGACAGTGGCTTATGGTGAGATGATGGAGCGTGCTTATCTCCACGAACGTGTACGGTTGGATCACCATCAGCGGGTTGCTGGAGAGATACAGCATCTTCAGGGACTTGAGGCTTTGGAACATGTCTCGACTGAGGATCGATATCTTGTTCTTGTTGAGTTTGAGCGTCCGAAGTTTAGGCACCACCGAGCCGGCGATGACGAACGCGGCCTGCTCGCTGCCGATGTTGTTCCACGAGAGGTCGAGGTCCCTCAGACTCCTCATCGTGCTGCCGTGGTACAGAAAGGCACATGTGTTCTGCAGACACGTGATGCTGTTGTTGCTCAGATCTAAGGTGGCGAGGTTTTTAAGGCCGGCGAACGCTCGGCTGTAGATGCGCCGCAGCTCGCACTGGTCGAGGTACAGCTCCTGGAGGCTGTGCAGCGAGCTGAAAAACTCGTGGTGAAGTATCCCGTTTAACCCCTCCGTGTTGCCCTCCATGTCGAGCACCTCGAGATTCGAGTTATTCAGGTGGTAGAAAGGACTGCGGGCGGCGAGCTTCCTATCTCGCGCGAAGGCGTTCTGCAGGTAAATGATGTGAACCGTCGAGTTCTGCAATCCATCAAACGCCGCCTCCACCGAGAGTTGTGACAAGCTTGTATTCGACAAATCCAACTTCTTTATATTCTGCAGGGGCTTGAACGCGCCCGGGTCAATGGATTCAATCGCGTTATCCTCCAAATCCAAGTATCTGAAGTCGGCAGCGTCGGAGAGCGACTCAAAGAAACCAGATGATATATTCGCTATCGATGCGCCTCTGAGGTTTAGCTTTTTCAGGCTTGTTAGCAGGTTGAATTCCGCGGGAAGGCCAGTCACCGAAGACAAATTATTGAAAGATAAATCCAAGTCCTCGAGTTTTTCCAGCCCGGACATCGCCGCCATTAAAGGCTGCAGCGACTCGAGGCGGTTGTACGCCAGAGATAGATGAGTTAGTTCCCGAAGGTCGCTGAACGCTTTGTCCTCGAGGGCGCTAATAGAGTTATTGTCGAGAAAAAGGTTCTGCAAGGCACCGGCCCCCGTGAATGCCTCGGGCGCGATCTCCGATAATAAATTATTGCGCAAGCTGACGTGCCTCAGTTTGGGGTAGTTGGTAAACACCTCGGCGGGGAGGTGGTCGAGAATATTGTCATCGAAGACGAGTCGCTCGAGCGTGGGCGGGAGACCAGGTATCTTGTTGAGCCTCCTGTCGGCGCAGTTCACCACCGTGTTGTTCTTGGAGCAGTGGCACTGCAGCTGGCAGACGCCCGGCCAGCCCCCAGCCTCCTTCAGGCTGCTGCTGCTGTGTCTTCTCCCATCACACCCCGTCGTCCAGAGAGCGGCGGCACACGCCCACAAGATGAACACCAGCATTATCTGAGATGTCATCACGATGTGTCTGCCTACTCTGTTTGTGATACGAGATTAATATATCTGCTTTCACCGGCTGACAGCCGAACAATCACAACAGTATACACAAGTTTTTAATTCCCGTCTGCTCCTGCTTGCACTCCCCTCCCGGGCTCATGCTGGTCGATAAGATGGTCGGGCCGTCTGTTGAGAACTGCTGGCAGACACAAGCAGCATGTAGTATTCCATCGAATGTTTAGTGATACGCCGATAAGTGGTCTGTATATGTATAAACTGTTCAGTCCC
>JAXGGS010072764.1:1464-17115 GCA_035585475.1 Armandia brevis | reverse complement strand
TTGAATGATTAAGTGATTTTATTAAGTTTCATTTACACGAACCATTATCCCTTTGTATATATCGCTTGTCAACAAGTACGCGTTTATAAAAGACATTCGCTTTGAAGTACTTGCATATGTAACCTTAGATCTATCAATCGGCCGAGAAACTTCAAAGATGATGCAAAGCCCTGGCAAGTTTGGATAACCCGATAACTCGATCATACACGCGTGTGTCCGTGTAACAGTTGGTGACAAAAATCTGTTGCCAGACACCAGCGTAATCATTCGCTCGTAGGTTGGTTGGCAAATTACCATCAAAGGCTGCTGTCCAACACCCTAATTATTTCTGCGACAGGACACACAACACATTATCAATGGTTTATGTTTGTGTTTGCTTAATTCGTAAGCCCATCATCAATCTAGTGCATGCATTAATGCAAGTGCATGCTTTAATACATTAGCCAGGGGAATATGTGTCGTATTTGTTATTTGCGTTTGAGGGCATAATATAAGTCATGTTTTTAATATAAGGACAATGGCCAGGTGAATGCTTGTCACTTATAAAGCTAATGAAGGCTAAGAAGACATGGAATGAAATAATACCATGAGAGAAATGATATGGATTCTGGCATATGTCTACGTACTTTGTTTGACTGTGGGTAACTTAGATGGAAAACAAACATCTGATTGTAAGTAACATTTTTTAATACATACATGTACCTGTAGCCATCTTAAGCGTGCCACATTTTTATGAATTGATATGCATATTACGCGACATTCAGCTTCATATATTTATTGTCCTAGTGTAGGTCAAAACGAAATTCCAAAGAATTAATAGAAGTTTATGGCGTAATGATATGCTGTGCTTTGATTTGCACCAGAATCAGACACTGTTTATTAATTTATTGGTGAAATTCAAATCCCACTCTAAGACGACCACGAATCATTCACACGCACGTATTCTAACAAAACAAGGTTGTTAGCGCCAATCATATATATACTACTCACGAGTTTCGCATATACTACTTGTTCTTACTTTCAGCAGCAGTGAAGGTTGTGAGCCAATGTTTCAGGTCGCGCGGTTTTTCATTTGTTTCCCTGTATTGTGGATACAATAAAGTGATACAGATACAGAGAGCGTTCCATGGTGCCCACAAGAACCGAGCAATCCGCCATTGTGGACAGTTAGAGGGAGACTGCATTACAGAAACTACACATTACTACGACTGGTCTCGATGTGAAGGGAGACACAGTTGTGTACAGAGCATTACAAAGAGACCTCTTGCAGATTGTTCGGAGGAAATGCTGTACCTCCAAGTAAACTATGACTGCGTAGAAGGTAGATTGAGCCAACGTCGAATATTTGTTTTTACTTTATAAAGGTATTTTTACAATTAATGAATAGAAATTGATTAATAGCATTAGTCACTTATGTTTTAGGTACAGCCCGGTCACTACCCTCTTTTATTTCTACAACTATAAATACACCAAATCAGAGAGCCTCTAGTAGGAAAACCACACCCACTACTCGGAGTAAGTCTGAAATGCTGTAATGTTGACACGTCTATTTTAAAATCGTGGTAAATCCATTGGCAGCTACGTTTCCTAATACGATAAATCAACTTGCATTGACTGTTTATTGATTTGATAAACCGTACTTATAGCCAATTCCCTATCTCGTTCTTCCTTGTGTAACAATGAGCGGATGGTATTCAACTTATTCATCGGCGTTTTCTTACAATCCACCAGAAATTCCCTCTGTTAGGCCAGAGACAGAGATGGGTATATGTACTAACCGGACCAGATACTTATCAAGCGTTCGGATAACAAGTCCAGGATACCCGCAGTTTTATGCGGCTGATACAGAGTGCAGGTGTATCGTTAAGGGGATGCCAAACACAAAGGTATAAATTTTGTAAAACATATTCTTGGTTTCCATCCCCGTTAGTAACGATTCAAGTTTCCATTTAAAGTGTTTCAGAGCAAGCGATTGTTTCATACAATATATAGACTGCTTTTGCATGATCTTCCTTATACATAGGTGGCGGTAACGTACCAGGACTTGGCTTTGGTAATGAGAGCGGAACAGTGCGTCGACTGGCTCCTCCTCCAGTCGCTGGGCTTTAAGAACTCTGCTGCTGTAACCTGTGGGCAGATGGCGGGTGCTGAGAAAACGCTGATGGCCAAGGGCAACTGGTTGCTTCTTCATTTTCACACGGCACACCTATCTGCCGAGGATAACACGCACGAGCTCGACAACCAAGGGAGGGTGAAACGAAACATGAGGGGATTCAGAGTCAGAGTCACAAGTAAGAGTTCCCTTATTTCTCCAACTAAATGCTTCGCGATCATGCTGGGACCTCAGTATTAATATCCCTCTATACATCTTACAAACGATAAAATATAATTAGATTTAATTCATATCATGAATGCTGATCCCAATTTTAAACTATTTTTGTTACAGCAAAACCAGAAGATAAGTTTGAAGTTCAGTGCTACGAATCGACCCCTGAGGTTTTATCAAATTTAAAATATAAGGATAGCAAATGTAAGTAGATGTCGATGCTTGTATTATGGAACGCTGTGCGGGAGGACTCAATTTTACATGTATATCTAGTTGTATTCCAACTCGTCTGTATATCCAATCTGAGTTTTCTAAATTGTACATGTATTGATTCCCCTGCCTGTGGTGCGTTAGCGCTCACTGGTATGCTTTAGCATCGTCGGTTCTGACTCCTCTGCTAGCAGATTATTACGTGGTCTAAAGACCCATTTGGATTGGTAATATTTAGCATAGTATGTCCAGCTTGATTTACAATAGCAATGGCTCTCCGATTTCAATTAACTCAGACTATAGTTTGGACGCGCCCCAGCTTATCAGCCTCAAGCGTCCCCTTACGCTGGTGTTTGGCAACAGATTTTTGTCACCAAAACCCTGCTTATACCCGCGCGTCCCCTACATCCTGACGTGAGTCACCTAGATCTCACATCTAGATCGGCTATTGTCCATTCATCCTTTGGTCCCTGCGCTTCCAGGCATCTTGCGATCACCCGGGGCGTCCTTACTTGCCAAACTATTAACCAACTGGGTTGATTCACAGTGTTCATAAGACTATCATAAACACTCAGTTATCCACGTGCTCAATAATTGCTCATCTTACACACATGAATGCACGAGGCCCCGGAGCATGGCCCTAAATCTATCATTTCTGAAGCTGAGCTGCCGCAATTTCTGTATATACTTCAAAATGTATATCATCCATATTCTATATCGATGATATGCATTGTATCCCACGGTTCGTCATATTCTGTTTTTGGGTATCCGGAAACAGATCACGTACATACTGTTCAAAATTGATTTGAGAATAGTTTAACATATTTACAGATGATGTGAACGGAAACATCATTATAGCAGCTTCAGATTTGAATTTATTAGCAGCAGGTAATGGTTTTCAGTACATTCTGTCTGTAGCCATAGTTAGAGTTGTTCTCTACGATCACTTGATATCACCTTGAACATAAAACATAAATTCTTCTTCTCGTAGATTCGTCAGAGTCTTGCAGTATGGAGGCACACAACCGGTGGATGATTGTAGTTTATTCAATTTTCATTATTATAACCGTCGAATTAAATATTAACAGAACTATATAAGGATTCAATGTAAATATTGAATTTATTAATCAGCTACTTTTTCAATGTATACATGAATCAGATAGACGCATATACGTGCATTTGCACCACACGTCGTGTAAATAATATATATATTTGCTCTCGGTGAATTTGTTTTGAACGTTTAGTAATACTCTATTAAATAAATGGAAAAAAAGTATCTTAATTGACGTTCTGCATACTTAAGGTCAACTATAGATTATATGATTGAATGCGTCCTAGGACTACAATGCCGATATCAATAACAAATTGCTTAAAACACTTAATGACATTTATCAGCTCATATATTTATTGGTCAAAACAATTTATAAAGTTACAAAAACGGTATGAATGGGCACAAAGTTTCCTTTCGAGGTGCGTCTCCCATCGCAGTTATCTTATAATTTAATTGCCAGATGTATATGAACAAACGACAGATGGATTTATAATTTTAAAAAAAATGTTTTAAGAAGATTGGCATATATACCGATCGGGCAAGGATGAAGTGTAACATATGAAAGAATTTATTTGTAAATGACTCCGAAGAAATCGTATAGCATGATATGTACCAGATAGACATAATTTTTGCGACAACTGGTGGCACGCAGCTGGTGCACCGACCTATTACAAACAACATATGTCCTTCCTCACGTACTAATTTAACCCTGGGGGACAAGACAAGAGGTCCTCAAATATGTTACCTGATGGTTTAGGACTTTTATATTTGTCCGATCCAATGAGCGATGTCAGACACTGGCAGAATTAAGTGACGTTGAATTTGCCAAATCCTCCCTGGACAACCACTAGTCCAAGCGGTTCTTTGTTAAATTGGCGGGTTTTCAGTACACTCTGGTTGCCTCGGTAACGGAATACAAGGGTGACTCACATGCATGCGTATATACGTTTGTATATATATATATATATATATATAGGTGTTGTCATGTTATAATATATTGCGCGTGATGTCATCTAGAAGACAACGCCAACCTCAGCTTGTCCATCTGGCGGTGACATTTCAAACCTAATTCTTCATCCACTGGTTGCCTCGGCAACTGCACAAAGTGATAACGATAAGGCTTGCTTGTCGTCTAGTTTTCAAACGGTGTCGTCCATTGTTAGGCGCATAGCTCGGAACATTACTGATCACACGCTTTACCATAGAGCGGCTTCTAGATAAAACTGATTTCTTGGCTTTATTACAAGGTGAGCGATGTAATCATTTACAGTGATTAAAATTGAATGGTTTTGAATGATGCTGGGCTGAAGTCAACTGTCAGTGGAGTGATTTTGTGTTAGATAAGCCTGGTTGATAGGTGCCATTCAAACGGAGCTATGTCTGTGATATCAATAAAAACTGTTGCATTTATATTGACTTTTTGTCAAATCAGTCAAAGCCAAAATGGAAAAGCGACGGAGCAGAAAACAGTAAAAGGTAAGATTGCCCATTATTCAACTTACAAATACTAATTTTTTTCAACAATAATAAAATTGAGGGCCCGACAAAATTATCGGATCATTAAATAATTATATTCATCTTTTCCTCTGAACATGAAAAAACAGTAAGGAGCGTATTGCTGTATTTTCCAATGACAAAGGATTTCAAATAGGTAGATAGTGTACTCTAATATACACATTGCACATGGATTAGCTCGCGCTGTATCCATCAGCTGAAGGCGACGGCTATGTGGACATCACTTCACGATGGTTGTCGACAATTTTATTTACATTTATAACCCACAGGATAAACATATTTGAACATTCTAGACATATTTGTGAGGTATGTTATGTCACTACCTGTATACGTACATTTGTATATGTACAATTACATGTATATATATATTAAAACTGAAGTACCACCTGACGATTGTAACATGTGTTGTTGGTTGTGTCACCCAGCAATCACTGTGCACATTGACACAGTACTCAGTAAATATATTACATACATAGCAAGTCACTGTAATATAGCCATACGCTTATTAACCTGCATGCTTCTGATGCTGAGGAGATTTATACGCCAGCCACTTGGGAAATAGCTACCAAATTAAGCATTGCTTGCGACATCAGTTGTGAAAAGATTCCTCTGCTCGATATAAGCTGCCTGTTAAGCCATAGCTATTATTTGGTCATACTCTACAGAGCAATATTAAGATGCAATAACACATGTATATAAAGGTTCATATCTTTGTTGAGACACTTTGCCTTACACGGCTTCTTAAGATGTCACACGAGACGTCATCGAATGCTCAATATGACCCCATTCATTCACATTTAAGATTGCCTATAGAATATTCTAATGCATTGTGATTTTATATTTTTTAGAAGAGAGTCCACCGCCTCTTGTATTCCCCACAAAGACTGGCAGTCAGTGTTTCCACGTGAAAGGTGTACCCACACTCAAACTAAGATGTCCCGGTGGAGAACTGATTAACGTCCAATCGGCTTTCTTCGGAGCTCCAAAACGTCAGGTGTGTCAGTATAATCTGACAGAGAATCACTGCATACAACTGGCTGATTTACAGGAGAACTGCATGGGGCGGTATATGTGCAGTGTCTATGTCAGCAATCCGTTCCTGATGAATTGTAGAACATATGCGAGCTACATGCAAGTCAACTATACGTGTATACCAAGTAGGTGATGGTTTATTTCTTAACAAAGATCCATGTCAAGATACCAGTTCAGTAATAAATAAAAGCTATATACTTTAATTAGCTTGACATTTGATTATTAATAAGTCAGTAGAAACTACAATATACAGTTTGATTTAATGCAGTTTAAATACAATAATCATTGATTCATTATACCTGTAATTCGCTTTCTTTCAGAAACACAGATACACGACATCTGTTCTGGGCTCAGTATAGATGCCAACCGAGGATTTTTGCGCACCCCAAACTATCCGGACGCCAACTACACATCGAACTTACACTGCGCGTGTAAGTTAAAAACAACAGGGCGAAATATTAAATTTCACATCCACGACTTCTCACTAAATCACACGAAAGCGTCGGAGTGCGACTCGGATTACCTGAAGATATCAGAATGGGGAAAGAAATGTGGCAATCTGGGACCAGATAGGTTACCTGAAACTTTAGTGGTTCCCAAGCAAGAAGTTCTCATTGAATTTAAATCAAATAGTCGCTATCAAAGTCGAGGCTTCTGGTTGGAGTTTAAGGGTAAGTTTAGTTTATAAATACCGATATCTACAGATACACTTTACTGTGGCCTTCAGAGCCTTTTACACTTTATTTCTATTTATCAGGTCAATTGCTCAATATGCTATTCATACCACGATTTTGTAATTATGTTTTAATTAAATAAACATGTATCGATATATGACATATTGACATCTTCTGAAAGCTTCACGATCTTATCACAGGCTCGGGCAAAAAAACATCCATGACCTGTGGGCCGGTAAAGAAAGATGACAGAAAAGTGAAAGACCCCTCCAAAGAAGCTGATAAGAATAAAGATGGTAAAGATACAGAGAGAGGGGGTGAGGCTAATGAGAATGACCTAGTTGTTATAGACAGTAAAGGAACGGATACTACTCTCTGGACGGTCAAAGACAAACCGGACGACAAAGAGCCCGGGGAACCGTTTGGGAACTGGGTGCCACCGCAGGTTATTCCAGTGTTTACCACGTTTTTCAAATACAACTTTCTATGCTAAATCATCAATATATAATTAAACGATGTCATAGATATTAATTTAAATTTATCAAACGCTTAAGTTTGATGAAATTATAGGAAACTGCCGACAACGAAATATTGAATGAAAAGGAAAGGCATCTATAATATTTGTAACTCGTTTGTCTTGTTTAACAGCTGGTTACACAACCACCTAGCCAGTCACCAGGAACAAAACGTAAAGGCATCTCCACAAAAAGTATACATGACGTAATGGATCAAGGAGAAGATGATCCTGAAATGTATGAAACATATGATTTCAACGAAACCTCAAAAGCTTTTGCGAATAGTCTCAGCTCAGGTAAGAAATCTAATTATTTAAACGTCTCTCTCAGATTCAAATAAAATTCATCTAAAAAGATAACTCGCACAATAATGCCTGAATAATTTTGTCTCGATTTCAGTACAATTGATCACTGGAATCGTTGTGGGCGTTTTGATATTGATAGCTGTTATCATAATCATAGTTTTAGTGTTTAGAAAGTAACCATAATTTGCTCTATTATTCCCCGTTTCTTTCAATACCATCTTCAATATATATTCATATTTTATTACACAAAATAGCAATTTGAATGAACCTGTAATGGGAAGTTCAATCTTAATATCATCTATTAGCTTTGCATGTTTTAGTCTCTCAATGCACACAAGATCGACTTGTGTTGCAAAGATAATAGTTATGAATGCCGGTAGTCTCAAGAGATGTTTTACATTTTTTCTTACTAATGTACATATATAACTAATCCGATGATGAATCAACTACGTACCTTGAGAACTCATTTTGTATAGTGTGTGCTTTTTTGAAACAATCATACATTTTTGCCACGAATATGTAAAATAAAACTTTTATCCTTATTATTATAATTTATGGAATTAGCTCTCCTTGATTAATACAAACAAAATAAATTAATAAAATAACTAGATACTACTCTTAATTCAACGTATCATGTGGTCATATCATCAACCGTAATCATTGGTATAAAGTCTTTCGGAATTGGCAATCGAGGCGAGTAGGTAAATATGGATTTTCGTCCATTGCTGAGCAGTAACTGAGAACGTATTGAGCAAATGCACCAATCCTGCAGAGAGAACGGATACCTACTAAACTGCGTAGCCAGTGCACCAACCTTACTGTCCAGGTTAACTTGAGGAAAGTCGTCTCTCAAAGCTAGTCGATGGGCCACAACGGGACAAGCTTTAGCTGCTACTTCCAACATCTGTATGTCCTGGTGGGCGATTGCGCAATGCATTTCATATTTTATGTCTGAGTCGTGAGTCAACCCTGCTTGAATAAGCACAAGGAAAACTCTCGATCGCATGGGTCCTTCAGCTGTGCGTTGAAAAACATACCGTTGAGGTAACATTATTGATGTATTCTTTAACGCGTATATCAGAATATCGGGACATTTCCTGCATTTATCCTCCATCAGCACATCTATAAAGGTGCTCAGCCAGCCACTATTACCTAGATTCAAAACTGTAAATCCTCTAGGCCGACGCGAGTTCACATCCACGCCTTTGTCTATCATAAATTGTAGAAGCTTGATGGCTTTTTGTTGGCAGAATTCCTTTGCTGGAGGCAGAGTGTTAAGCTCGCTGTGAAAATCCTGGTATCTAGGAAGAATGGTGTGGAGAGGGAGACTGCCATCATCAGCCTTCGCCATGATATCCGCTTCATTATTGACAAGGAACTCCAGCAGATCTGGTTCAGCCTGGTAGTGGGTGCAGAGATGAAGAACCGTATATCCCTGTTAATTTGAAAAAGTTCCGTATCTTAATTATTAATGCCAGCCTCGCTTCTCTCGTTTTTATCATGCGTTTATAACCTTGGTAGTGACGCGCGACTAACGCGCTTTAAGTACGTAAATTAGCTTTAGTTTAACATACCGTTTTTAAAAATAGCGCAAGAGACGCGTGGCAAGCACCGCTTGTCATAACCATGATATACACAATGTCGTCCACGCTTCGTCTGTGCTATACTAAGTTTAACCGGAGTACTAGCTCGGTATAAGGCTCGCTTTTTGTTTTGTCAATGCTAAATTATGTATTATACATTTTTGGCGCCGTCGCTGCATACAGCAAAAGTGGTTCATATTTTATAAAAAGAAGCATCTTGATATAATTGATTGATCATAAGCCTATCTTACTTGAAAGTCTGTGGATCGTATGTCCCACCCTCGGCTTAAAAGTAATTCAAACACCTTACGAGGGTCCCCACGTCTGGGGAAATGTGGTACTTTATACACGTAGTCACTCACGCCCCGGTCTAGAATATATCTCAGGACAGCAAGATGATTCTCCACCGTGTATACTCTGGAGGATATTTCAAACGGATCAAAGTTGGTCATGTGACATATCGTTGACATGGTAGTAAAATCATCAAGCTTCATCCTATCCATTATCCAGGGTTTCGGAGAGAGTGCAGCGTAAAACATTTGTGTTCTGTCTTCCATGGTGATTTCATCTCTATCTAAAAATAAACTTATGATGTCCATATTAAGGGTTTGCCCGACCAGTTTGATGATAATCCCCCTGCTAGCAATTGATGCTTGAAGAAAAGACAGTTCGCTTTTGGCCATGAGCAGCTTAATAGCACCGATCCTGTGCTGGGCAATAGCATGACCGAGAGGTGTGCACCTGTTCAATGGATGCAAACTGCATTTGAAATAAAAACTTCCAGGTGATTTGTAATTTGCGCCAGCGTCTATTAACATAACCAGTATATCTGTATCGTCCCCATCCATGTGATCAATTGCAAAATGCACTGGAGTTTGATGCTTCGTAATTGCCGCATTGACGTCGAACTTCGTAGATTCAGCATTGTTAGTAGTATCCGAATCGGAACACAGTAATTCCTTTATCGTTGATTTATCATTTTTCTTACAGGCCTGCTTGAAACGTTCCCGGAGAAAGTATTCGGCGGTCATCATGTTAGGTTTAATATCGAGATCAAATCTATGTCAGATATATGCCACCTAGCCACCTGAGCTGCTTCGTGTGGTGTATTCCTATTATCACTGTATAATATCGACCATCACTGGCATATATAGAAACGATTCTACCTAAGTTATTACTTGCTTTAAACGACACACGAATAATGAGTTGATAGAAGCACAGTCCCGCTATATAAGGCTTGTAAAATCGAGAATAACCATGACTCACAATTATTGATTGATTAAGCTCATGCGCAGGTAGGAACCCTGTATACACATGTTAATTCAGGTGTGTCACGCATACAAATACATGGTTCAGAGGAACATGTATATATATAACAGAGTGACCTTAATCGATATTACCAAAGCAAGCCTTTATTAAAGGACAATACAATGAATACGTATGTCAAAGAAAGTTGGATGATTCTAGGTAGTCTTTGGTAATTCAGAGAGCGGTGGTGTGGCTGACTTTCATATAGTGATTTCAACGTTTTTCGTTGTGCGATACTATTTAAAGATCAATAAATATGTTAAGCTAATCAACATTCTCTCCTTCTTGTACTACTTTACGTTATCTGGAATGATGTTACAGCTTATCCCAGATAACCATCTCTCTGCCCGAGAGACACTGATACAGGCTGCAAGGCTGCAAGGCTTGCGGCACCCCAGTTATGGCTTATACAACAAATATGAGAAATCTTTACAATCTATGGAACACGTACAGCTTATGCGTCAGCTATTAGACAAAAGATTCGCTTGAAAAGCTGTCGTGATCACTATGATCGGACCTTCTCATCGAGGATTTGAGGTGTAAGATTACGTATATCTGAATTTGAAATTCCTGCCGTGAATCCGTTGGAATGTTCAGGGAAACCCAATGAATGGTACCTTTATAGGCAACACAAGATTCTTTTCAACAGTACAAATTAGTATACAGGAACAAAAATTGAAGTAGCAGTCACCGTTCTCGCTTATTTAAGCCTCGAAAGTCACGCTTTTCAAGTTTGTTTTTCACAAGAAAGATTGTGTCTGTTTAGCTAGCTATAGGTTATCATTAATCTGGTAGTTTAACAGTAGTATAGGAGACATTTAACATATACATTGAATAACATTGAAGTTGATTGTTGTAACTTGCATTGAATAAACATTGAAGTTGATTGTTGCTTAGTATGACACTAATCAGCCAGTTTAAAGTGATAAATGTTTAAGTGGCTGTTATGGCACCATCCCAATAAAATAACTGTCTCATCTGCCCGATACATTTCAGCTCTACGCTACTCAGCTGTACCGATTAACGTATTCGCAAGAAACATTTCAAATTTGAAAACATATTAGTTAATTGCTTTAAATTGCACTTTTCTAATAAATATTTCAGTAAGAATATCGTCTGTTTGAAAACATATATTAGAATTTGGAAAGTAATTAAGTTATCCTTCAGCAATTTTGATACCTGGTTAAGGATTGTTACGGTAATCGGCCGCCGCTAAAGATGCAGTTAATACCCACGTATCTCAATCACACTGCTGGCAGTCTACATACAAGTGTATATAGTGGCAGGTTATCCTCGGAAAGTGGACAGTTTTTTTTGACACTTTGAATTCACTTAAGTTTGACATCACGCGGCCAGGAAGCTTACTTAGGATCAGATCTCTTCCTCCATTGGACTTCGATCAGGACAAACGTGCGTGGGTCATCGACTTTGAACAGCGTGTCCAAGAACACCGTCGATTTAGTCATGGCAAGTTGGAAATACCCATACCGGGTAAGTAAATGTGATTTCTTTGTGATCACGTTTTCCTGTTTTATTCTGATTTACTCAATCGTCACAGTAGAGAGGTTGTTATCTGTATATTTTTAAAAACGTTTCAATTTTTACGATTTAGTGTTTTGAGACTAATCTATCAATCTTTCATATGTTTCAATCAAACGTATTCATGTACACTCATTCAATTTCAGATACCAGTGGACCCGCGATATTACCCGTCTCAACAGAGTTACCCTCATCTGCAACGCGAAGCTCAACCGGGTTACCCTATTCTGCAACGCGAAGCTCAACCGGGTTACCCTATTCTGCATCATGAAGATCAACTGGAGGTCGAGCGAACGCCCGCTCCTCACCATAAACACGGAAAGTGGAGCCTAATTATCGGTCTAGCAGTCGTTCTCCTTATTATAGCCGTGCCATCCATTATATTGCCGATCTATTACACCGATGACCACTACGAAAAACTAGACGGTAGGTGGATGGTTTTATACTTTATACTAATCAGATAGTCTTGATATTCTTGTTTATACTTGGAATGCCATGTAAGTTGTGTATAGGCTCTGTAAAAACGATAAATTTGTTTCACGTTTTATTTACAATGAAAAACGCCGTTGCGGGGGGCGTTTTTCCCCCGTTTTTAAAAATGGACACTGCTATTTTTATAAGTTAAGTAAGCCTTATGTGATCGATGTATAAGAATAAGTCATTTATAAAACCTTACGTTTCCGTCCACGCATTTTGTTGATAAAGGACCTGGGGGCATGATGAGCCATGTGTGCGATGGCCACCCTTGTGGTATGGGCGAATGCTTGCCTGTAGCTGATCACGATTACACGTGTAAGTGTCCGACGGGATGGATGGGAGATCACTGTGAACACAAGGGTAACTGCAATATTATTCTTACAACTCTTTTTGTTTCATTGACCACAACAATGCGTTGGAATGCATATATATTTGTACTAGTGCTAATTATGCGTTCACATCGTGTGTGATAAATTATTAATTAATTGGATTGGTAAAGAGTCCGGGTTGAAATATCGTTTATATTTTCGTCCAGATAATCATGCTCACGGTGACTGCTCAGATGAAACTTGCAGGCATGGAACCTGCATTAATGCTAGAGACGGATTCTTTTGCTTCTGCGAGGAAGGCTACGAAGGGCTTCATTGTGACATGGGTAACTATTATTAATAAACAATACTATGCTCATGCATGCATGCATACATGTACAAGTACGTTTTAAAACTTTAAATGTCAGAGTTGTGCTTTCACACACTCGGTTGAAAGAAAACTTTGCACGACATCATTTAACTTTTGAAACACTAGTAGATACCGATTTTTGTTAACGATTAGTTTGAAATCCTGTGGCTTTTAGATGTTGATGAATGTAAGCATGATAATGGTGGCTGTGGTGGAATATGTCAAAACCAGAGAGGAGGGTTCAGTTGCAGTTGTCCTAGAGGCAGTACACTCAATATCGATGGTAAACATTGCATAGGTAAGCCACGGTTTTAAAACAAGGTTGTATCCACCCAACATACAAGTCACGACTGTTAGTCAGAAACATTGAACATAATTAAAAGGCGATTTTCTAACTTGATTTCCAGCAAACTCTGCTTGTGAAGAAGAGCCATGTGCTCGGGGCGAGTGTCTGGACGATGGACATGGAGGGTTCAAATGTGAATGTCCAAACGGTTACCACGGAGCCACGTGCGCTGAAGGTGAATTGACGTCATCACTAGACAGGAGTTATACTTAGTATAATTTTGTAATTGATATTTATTACACTAAAATGAAAACTCAATATTTTGAAGACAATAACGAATGTGAGGATGGTAGGAACGGCGGGTGCTCTCACATCTGTACGAACGGGAACGGAATGTATGAATGTTCATGTCCGGATGGTCTCGCGCTCTCCGGCAATAGGCACGATTGCTACCGTAAGTCGAGCACATACATTGTGCACATGTAATACGTTTGACCCTCTAGTGATAGCTAGTCGTAGCGCGGACGACGAGGTGGAGGTCAATATGTTTTTATTTACTCTAGGACATCACAGTCCGGCTTTCTAATTAAATATTTATTCACACTAAACATTTATATTTAACACACGGAAGTCCTCTGCGGCAGCAGTTGTTTCGACATCACATAACAAGACGAGTGAGCACTATAAATACAGTGTAATCTCGCACGTGCGCGTGTGACTTCTTGTTTTATTGTTTTATAGGAGAAGACGCCTGTGATGGATCACCCTGTGATCACGGCCAATGTGTGCAATCTTCTGATGATTACCTCTGCCTCTGTGATGCTGGCTACGACGGCAGGAATTGTGACCATGGTAACCGTTATGATTAACACATTGTCCATCTCCAATCCAATGATTTATACATTTACACTGGGCAATATTTCTAGATTTAACCACATATGGGCAATTTGCCAACTTTTGCATGTGTAGATATTAACGAGTGTGCGGAAAGTCCCCGCTTCTGCGATGGCGGCTGTGTGAACACCAGGGGGAGCTACAGATGCACATGTCCCGGAGAGCATCTCACTCTGGGCGAGAACGGCCATTCCTGTGTCAGTAAGTATAGTTTTATAGTAGAAAAAGCGCATAATCATATGCAATCATGCATAAAATCTGGTGATATTTCAGATACCATGAATTAAGTTTAAACATGGCCCAAATACGCAATCTTCTTATAAATGCGGATTTAATTTATTGTTTGGGTACATTTATTGATAATCATTGTCTGTTTTTTTAAGGCTCAGATGTCTGTGGCGACCATCCTTGTGATCATGGAATTTGTGTGAAAAGTCATGAAGAATTTGCTTGCATTTGCGATTCTGGTTTCGATGGAAAAACTTGCAGTCATGGTATGCACTAAAATTTAATAGTATTGATGTACTTTAATGTTTATTTTAAACACTGGTTTACTAAGTCACTGCACTGAAAGATTATAAACTGTGTTCCAGATGTAGATGAATGCGCAGGCACTCCGATTTGTGACGGAATATGTACGAATACACGTGGAGGATACGAGTGTGACTGTCCACCTGGTAAAATCCTCCACTCTAACGGACACTCATGCGTCGGTTCGTCAAATCCCCTAGCTGCGAGGTTTTCAAGGATTCCACATAATTCACATAATTGCTATCACATTCTTGCTAAGTTATATATATTACTTCAGATGTGGCGGAATGTGCCTCTAACCCTTGTGGTCCTCACGGTTTGTGTTTAGAAAGTGATGATGGCTACACTTGTCATTGTGATCACGGCTATGTAGGAGACTCCTGTCAAACTGGTATACTACTTTATTACTGTACTGCTTATCTGCTTACCACATGTGCATTTCTCTCCATACAGATTTAAATAAAATTTATGATAAATCGCATCTATTTATCCTACAAGATTGGTGCCTGATAATACTTCACTAATATTTAAAAGACTTTGAACAGGCTTCCCCAATTCAAATAATTTTGTGTGCACTTTGATTACGCTGTGCATTATTTGTAGAGATATGTGATATCGGCTGGATGTATTTCGAACACACCGGGCATTGTTACCGTTACTTCAGGTATTCTCGTTAAACTTTTCGAGTATTCGCATCTCCGATCATACGATTATTGATTTGTTCAAC
>JAXGGS010072653.1:0-14807 GCA_035585475.1 Armandia brevis | reverse complement strand
TACAATACAGTACATTGTTATAGCGGCAGTTAACTTCAATGCAGAGACACCGAGTTTTAAAATAGGACATAATAGGCGGAGTAAATGATTGCCATTGTTTGTCATTATACTGGGCTATGCTACAAGTTCATGACCTACAACTATTTTAGGTCTACAATTGTAATATTGTTACTACATTGCCAGTAACAACAACTCAAAGGGATCTAAGCTAGAGCCTCTGACTAGACAAAACATTTCAAGGACACGTTACACACAAGAAATGTCCGTGCGCGGTCAGTGCGTAACGATACTTCTGATTGAACGATAGCACCTACTGTCAACCACAGCTGCTATTTTCTTTATAATTACGTTTGTAGATTGAAAGGATTACTGGTCCGAAATGAAAAACTGTGAACGATAGAAATTACTGCTTTGAGCCGGCTAAAAGCAAAGTTATTACTGCAAGGAGATATGGCGTTGTATAAATGATATGAAAGAGGAGATTTTAAAATAAGGAGACAAAACTACATATAATACTAAAGCTGAATAATAATAATAAGCATTGAATGCTGAATTAAAAAACGATTATCGTGATAGATATTTCGGAGCGGCGTGACCTAGTTTGGATGGAAGCCCGAGGCCAGTTATATGAGCAATCAGGTCAACAACATGAAATTGCTCGATGTGTCCTCCAAAAAGTAGACAATTATCTCTAGGCCATTGTTAAAAATAATTTAATGGGATAAATTAGATAAATAAAACTGCCATTAACATTGATGATGATGACCTATACAGATAAACGTCACTGAAATTTCCTTCATGGCGATTTCAATTACAGACGCAGTTGAATTTTAAGCACGAACAGCAAATACGGTACACATACATGTATATTAACATAGAGTGATAGAACCTCAAATTAGACAAATACGCGACAATTTTCAGGCAACTACGTACTGACTTTAATCTATAAAGTAATTGCGCTTTCATTATACTTATGCTTGGTCATAAAGCACAAAATTTATAAGTCGTAGATACTTGTAAAGTAAGAGTTCTAAGATATTAATAGCCCTGAGAGCTCATTTTTAAGTGTTGTTCCTAAAATAATTTTGCCTAGAGAATGGTATTGTATCGTGATCAATATTTTTTAGGTCTGAGATATTGAGTCAGACACATGTCCAATCATTTACTACTAGGTCAAGTAATACGAGATGTACCTCGGTGTGCATACGCGTACTTGCGATCAAGTTGTCCGGTTTATGGGTGATAAGACACGAATGTGATTAAATATTGCAGTACTTAGGTATAACAGTATTTTTTCTTCTTATGCAAAAAATGTTTATTACATATATTAGAACAAGTGTAATACATCTAATTGTCATAAATATCCGAGTAATATATTATTCGATATATGGCAAGTAACAGATCTCTTTTTATGCTTTGATGGAAAGTGGCAGTGACCTAATTTACACGCGCAACATGTACAGTATGTCGATCAAGAGATGGAAAAAAACAAATGTGTAAATTATACTACTACCCCGGTATATTAAATGCTTCTTGTTCGGACAGACGTCGGGTCCCGTCCTGTTGGGGTCTAAAAGTGATCGACCATGGCATTGTGGTAAACAAAATACAGCCACTTAGTCTGGCAACAGGAACACTATGTTTAAAATTCAAACACTTTCGCTAATCTTACAGACTGGTACAATCGGCGTCATGACTGTCAGAGATGCATGTTAGAAAATATGGCACAATACAAATATGTGGAAACATTTTGAGTACTAAAATACTAACATGAATGTATATAAGACAAAGGACTGAAACTCAGTTTCTGGTAAACAATCGGAAAATAGTTCGTTGCAAAGCGATTGTATATCTTTCACGAGTAGTATGAAATTACAAAAACTCGGTAATTAAGACTGATGGTCGTTTTAGCAACTAAACTACTACACATAAAGTCAACTACATGAACAGATTATTCAGCTGAGCCGTGCGATATATAACTCATAATTGACCAAACAAGAGACTTAGGAATCTCACTACTTCTGATGGAAAAACAAAGTGCTTCAGATGTTGTACTACTCACGATGAATCTTTGAAGAAATCTGTGCCCTGTACTTCCTTGGGAAGGTAGGACTGGGGTCTGTTCCCTTTATAATTGTGACTATACTGGTATCCTTTACCGTAGCCTAAGACGGAATCAAGACATTAGTCTTAATTAATAACAATGCATTAAAATGGAAAAATATCCATCTACAAAATTGAGTCGAATATTTAGCCTTTATATACCTGCTTCCCGTGTTACTTTATTTGTAGCATTACGTAGATGAAGAGGTACTCCTGGCATCGCACCTTCCCAGGTTTTTATTGATTCCTGAGCTCGAGATAAAGCTGTCCATGCCTCTATGGATTTGGGAGCTCTCGCGAGGTAAACAGTGCACTGCGCCAACGCATACTGAAAAACAATGTGAATTGTATATCTGAGTAGAAATTCGAGCCCTGAATTAAACACTCTGAATATTCGAAATTAATTTAAATAGCTCGATGGGTAATGGTTTAATACACTTGTTGTGCCAACTAGTGTATTGTTCAAGTATATGAATAATAAATTATAAATAATCATGACATATGCCCTACCTTGCTTTCAGCAGCACCCAGAAAATTACACGTTTGGAACGTTGAAACAGCTTGCGTCAGAGCTTGAGGATCCGCTAGACCTGCCGAATAATTTGTTTATCTCTAGTTTACAATTATATTTTAGATACGTATATGTAAAACAGAATCATACATTGAATACCCCGCTAATCTCATGACATCACACTTTTAGGATAACGATATAGGTCGTATATATTTTACCTATGTCCTCACTGGCACATACAAGTAGTCGCCTGGCTATGAAGAGGGGGTCCTCTCCTCCCTCCAACATACGCGCCACCCAATATATAGCACCATTAGCGTCCGATCCACGAATAGATTTCTGCAAAGCTGACGCGCAATTGTAATGTTCCTCGCCTGGAAATCATGATACTGAGACATTTTACATCGTGATTTTAACATTTTAAACCAACAGAGAAAAGTCCCTTTAAGATTAAAGATGACACACAATGTGATAAATTTGCAGCATTCAATCACACGAAATAAAATCATCGTATGTCGTCAAGCTCAAAATCTCATCTCCTTGATTGAGACGTGCACTTGAAACAGACTCCAGGTCACAGAAATTCCGGCCAAAGTGCCAGCATAAAATGTAGTACATATGGGTATAAAGAGCTAGTACCAGTGAAGGATAGATGTACAAATTCACATGTTTAACCCAAACTCATCAGATATTAGACCCAGATCATACATCAGTTAACTTCAATCACGTCGGTAAAACACAATCGATCTAGGGAAAATGCCGGCTATAGACAAATATGACGTAAATGAAAAAACATTTGCGCATTATCGGGTGATTCGGATCACTCAGATCGAGGTTGTTGTTATTCATTTCTAACAACAAATTCTGAGGAGTTACAAATATTCCTTGCGGCACGCGACCTCCTTTGTTTACGTCAATTGCCCTGCATTAACTATCGTTTAAGTAATGTATTAATCTTTATAAGGGTTGTCGCAGTGAAGTTAAGAATGTTGGGTAACTAACACAGTAACACAAATTACCTTTCTAATTATAGGAAGATATCGCCCCATACTCGCTTAATATTTCTCGTGATCGAAATAAATCTATTATCAATCAGATGATGCACTACGAAGATTGTTTTCAGACAATTGACACTTCAACAAATAAACATACGTAAGTCGGAAAATTCCATGCACAGGGCAGATTCAGACTACATTTTATGTATAGTAGGTGTGCCATTATCAACAATTTTCGAAACTTGCAATGAAATTGTGATCGATTTCTATTAATGCTTCGATCGTTTTTCGATAAACCTTGAAATGGGCGAATTCGTTGAAAAAACATAACATGAATTCATGAAAGGTTCTTCATCAGGGGACAGACATGTATACTCAACTTAAACTTTAATTTGTTGCTGCCATAAGGAGTGCCTTATTAGCAAGTTGTATGGATTGAGATCACTTTATAAATTGAAAATTGTACCTAATGACGTTCAGTAATACGAGCTGAGAGTATTGTACATATACCAGTTTTCTTCAATATAAAATCATGCGCACTGGAAATGCACTGGTGTATTCAATAGGCACTCCCATCACAATACGCAACTTAACTTTAATTTGTTGCTGCCATAAGGAGTGCCTTATTAACAAGTTGTATGGATTGAGATCACTTGCCATTCCTTTAGCATTACAGAAAGTTTTTTATGTGTTTTGACGGATGATTTGCCTTATTCGCAGACATCCTCTGTGAACCGGTTACACTGTCTGAAGGTCTGGAGAATTAGGGCATACTGCGCACATCATCATAATTAAAGCAACATCTTCTGACTACTCCAGTAACCTTGATCTCGGTAATTTGAACCAGTGGAAAGGCTTTGACATATAACACTATATACAAGACAAAGTAGCGACAAGACTATCAGAGCTAGAAAATTGTATTGTGTGTCTACTTTTATTTTAATCAAACAACAACCAAAAGTGACTGTGAGTTCTTGTTTAGAATGAGTTATTACAAAATGAACGTGGTCATATTCTGGCATGTGCATGTTACCGGTAATTCGAAATTCAAGAGCACGACAAAGGTTATATATTAGTACAACGTGTCAAACTAGCAAGAATCGAATGTTGCGGTAGACACATTTTAAAACGGAAAATAGCGTCATAATTGTAAGCTAAATAAAAAAGAAAATATCTACATAATGCATGCAAATAAAAAAGTAAAATCTTAACTACAATCAGAAAGTAAACGTTTATTTACTGCAAGCGTATCGTACTGACACACATATTCTGCATATGTTTAATAATTAGTTCATCAAGCCTCATTAGTCCGGTTTGGAAGTGCATTGGAGCGAGATGAACTGTAACTGATTCACACCTGGTTGTATCTGTGACACACGATTGCACTGACATTAGCTGTCAGAGCATCCCGACCCACCTTTTTGTGATTGGACTTTGTCATAACGTTCTACCTTACATCCCTGCTCAGTAAATGGTACAACCCAAGCTACCTTACTATATATCTCATCTAACCTGAAGAATCGCTGCAGAGTGTCGCAGACTTAACATTCTAGAACTTTTGAAAATCATTTGAACCAAGAAAAACGTTGAAAAACACTAGAACAGCCATTCGGTCGAACGAAACAGGTAAGTGTTCATGTTACCATATATTGCTAATACCGGGATTATTAATCAAAAGCAGCAAATTAAAAGTAGAAGTAATTTATCGTAAATGTCTCCCTTCTTCAAAATTTAGTTCCGAACAGAGGAAATATTTTTACAGTATCAGATCGGAAAAGTTTACCTTTTTATGGTAAATTGACCATGTACTGTTGAGAAAAATTAACCACCGCCATAGATCGGCACAGTCTTGACAATGTTTCAAGAAAGGTGAGCATTAGCACCAGCTATAAATCAGAAATAATAGCCCTCGTGCACGCGTGTAAGTGTGATGTAAGTTTTACATGTAATCTAATTGTGGTATGTGATCGAACATACACGTCCAAATTGTGATGCTATGCAATGTGGAAAAAAATTAAATGATTTGATTGCCAATCTCATGCATAAATTATTCGGTGCACTAATAGGTGCACTTCGATGCAATAGGTTATTGACTTAAAGTAACCAACCCAAAATAAGCAGGTCTTTTAGAGCACAAACATTTGTGGTTTTATATGTATATAAATAGATGTATTTTATCATTATTTTTTATATGTTTTTATATTATTATTAGTATTTTTTTATATATTTTTTTTGGTGGGGATAGGGTGCATATCTACGTAACAACAGTATGGAGCGTTCCTTAATTATCATTATCATGTGTAACGAAAATCAATAATCGGAAAATAGTAAGTTAATTATGTTCCGTTTAAAAGAGTCAGGGACAAGTTGTGCCCTGCCCATTCCAATTTGATTCAGAGCAAATATTTTTGGGTTAATGACCCGTCAGTCCCTCAACCTCATCAGCATCTTGTGTGCAATAAGTGAACCTCTGTCGAGCCAACAACAAGATTGTTCAGAGTACATGGGTAAACATACATCAGTGTCAAAACAATCTTTCTCAAAACATAATCGGTCACACTAAAAGAAAATCGATATGGCAAATATACACGTATTCTGGAAAGTGCTCACAGATCAATCTATCTAGGCACATTGATAAATTGATATTTAGTGGTGCCCAAATTTCAGACAGCTGAGTACAATTGATCGATGTCGAGGAACCAGGGCACCATTCCGACTTAAACATACAAGCCACACTTAAATATGATTAAAAAATAACGTACAATTTTAAATACCGGGGTAGTTTTATTACAGGGGTTTATCACATGAAGCAAAGGACCCACGTGTTGTATATGATTATTCGATTGCCTAAAACAATGCCAAAGTTCAGTGACATGTCGTTAGACATTTTTTGTGTCTTTAAAATGTTGCATTCTAGCATCAGTTTTGATCATTAGATGAGAAGTAAGCTTAGTAACTTTACTCCTATTCGACGACAGTTTAAAGAGCGCTTCTCTCCTGCACCTAACGACATGTTTATAACATATACATTGTAGTTCATGCATTCAGCATGATCGACAAAGCAAACCACATTTGATGCTAAATGAATAGCTTATCAAAGCACCCTAGATGAATAGCACTGTCTGGGTGTCTTTTTGCACAAGTGAAATACAATGTACCTGGACTAAGTGCATCTATATATCAGTGTGTCATTTGATCATCACAGTTTCTGTGACCCATTAACATCATAAACATAACACACAAGAGTCTAGTTTGTGCAGCAACCAAAGGACATTGACATTAACAAACTAACTTACCCGCGATATCATATTGTAAATGTGTCCTTTGTAACGCTTCCTTCACATCCTCCACGCCAATCACTCCCCGCCGTCTGAAGGGACCTGCTCCACTAACTCCGGGAGGGAAGCTCAATTCGGGAACCGGCGTCGTCAAAGAGGCGCGACATGTATTGACTGCAGTTTGAAAGCAGTTCAGAGCCGATCGGGCGTCCCCATCACACAGCCCAGCAATAGTTGCAATAGCTTTAGTTTCTATATTCACCCTGGAATGGACAGGTACGATCAGCTTAACACTTGCATCATCGTAATGGTATTGACGTTTAACAAAGAGACAAAACGAGCACGCATACTTTTCTTTGCTAGCGTCAGTTTCGTGCTCCAGCATACCAATGTCTGTTCCGTCTGGAATAATCTCTACGTCTATTGCTTTCGCACTTCGTGAGATTATTTCGATGACATTTTCTGTAGTAAGTTTCTCTAGGATTATGACTCTGCATCTACTTAAAAGAGCGTTATTGACTTGAAATCCTGGATTTTCCGTTGTAGCACCAATAAGAGTTATAGTCCCGTCTTCAACGTGTGGAAGAAACGTATCCTGCGGAACATAAATTAACAATATGCTTTGATCAAGTACATTAATTATCACAATACACGTAGGACATGAATTAAATACAGAAAGTCATAATGCGGATTAGGCTACCTGCTGCAATTTGTTAAATCGGTGGATTTCGTCTATGAATAAAATCGTTTTTCGTTTGAACAATTTCCGTTCGTTCTTAGCCTGTTTAATTGCTTCTCTGACATCTGCCATGCCTGACGTAGTTGCTGATAATTTGACGAACCTGGAGCTGCTCAGTTCCTTACATCGCTCGGCGATTATTCTGGCCAACGTTGTCTGCCGATAGAAAACACGACATGACTTAAAATGTACCACATTTTCAACTAGGTTATTGTGCAATTAATTAATTTATTGTGGCAAAGAGAACACACAAGTACATGCTCCAAACTGTCCACTTACCTTTCCACAACCAGGTGGACCCCATAGGATCATAGAGGGAATTTGATAAGACACCAATAGAGTGCGAAGCATTTTGTTTTTACCCAACAAGTGAACCTGCCCGACAAACTCCTCGAGCGATCTTGGCCTCATCTGCTCCGATAAAGGAACTGATTGGCCTAATTCTGCGGACTGGGATTTTAAACCCTGTGCATTCTTGTTTTCTTTTGAATTAGTTTTTAGTCTGTTTTCATTTTTAGACTGAGAGACTTCAGTGTGGGCCTTGCCCTTATTTTTTGGCGATACATCTAATTTTGTCAAGTCTAATTTGACCGGTACGGAAAGAACTTTGTTAGAGTTTTTATCCCGCTCAACTGGTCCGCCGTCAATGGCAGCTTTAGCGAGTTGTTCGAATGATGGCGCTGCACTTGGGTTTGTCAGTGACATCCTGGAAAGCTGTGAAAAATGCGTATCCACGTTTGATAATACACCACCAGGTTCAGTGGGACGCCCTTTTTTCGAGTCAGGTTCACTCGATGATTTAGAAGTGAATATATTTTTCCAAGCTTGACGGCTATGTTGTGAATTCGCACTAGGTTTTCCAGCTTGGGATGCACCGGCAGAATATATCTTGCCTGACTGCTCGGATATCTTGGGTCTTTTTGCAGCTGATGTAGCCCTGGGAGAACTATTCCCGGTATCACTTAGAATTTCCACATCTGATGTACCACTCTGGCTATTAAGACAAGTATCCACGTGCATATTTATCATGCTTTTGAGGAAATCTTTGCCACAAACAGGACACTCCACACGCTTCTTGTCGTCCGACATTTTGACCAGTCACATGATCACGATCATGTTTTCGCCTTCATTTTAGAGATACTTAAAGTAGTATTTGATTTGTCGAAGTTGAAAACTACTCACTCGCCGAGATTCCCTCGCGATAATTGAAATTGAACTGAAATTGATGAGTCCTAACAAAACCTTGAAACAGAAAAATATTTGTATTCAATGTCACAGATATACACTTAGAACCACAAAAATGAATTGAATTGCTTGACATTTATGTAAACATGTGAAGTTGATATATCATCACCATACCGGCGTGTATATAGTAGATATAATATTCCAGAAAGTCATTATCATGACACACAAAAGCATCTTGACGATCCACACGGCGATCCACCTTAGCTCACCTTAATACATGTACATCCACCGCAAATAGCATATGGTGTAAATTGCCTCAACAAAATATTCCTGGAGCCTACAGCTCATGACTAACCCCAAACTCACAAACATACCCCTGCCCCCACACCCGAATCCCCGACCCCGGGGAGCGCAAATTCCAAAACGTTTCACTTCAAATGACAGCGTAATACTCTGATATCCACTATAAGGCGGGTAGCGGGGGACAAGCCTAAAACCGTATTGTAGCGGATATCTATTATTTTCATGTATACATGTATGGGCAACTTTCGACCCGCGTAATAGAGAACGATAGAACACCCAAATCGGGGGACACTCTACTAGACCCGCCTTATAGCGAATACCGCATTATAAAATGGACTGCCTTATAACGGATATCTACAGTATGAGATATTTTCTTTAGTAAAAAGATCAAGCTATCTTATCTCCGAGTATACATTATATTAGATATTATTCATATTTATTCTTATAATTGCACGAAGCATTCTAAATATAAAATATTGTGAATTGAGACCTATCCTATATGATTTTACATTTATTCTCTTTAATTTCAGATTTAGCCACGCACTGTTGCTAGCCTCAATGAGCCTCAATGCAGACATATTTATTTGTATACAGTTGTAAGAAATCAAGTAAAGACGTTCAGGCCGGGGCTTAATTAATGATGCTTTGGCTACCGCTACGTGTACTTCGGGCTGTGCTCCTTCTCCTAGCTTTTTGCTTAGTAAGCTGCTGCAACCGGGTAATTCTATACTACTGTATGCCCCGAAAAGTGCACTCGGCCATACTGGCGCCGTTCTATAAGAACGGGGGTTTCTCGGGCACCGAGGTGGACGAGGAGGACCTGCACAGGGACCTGGGATCGTGGAGGTGTATCAAGTCACTGTTCTGGACACTGGTGGATGAAGTGAAGAGCGGGTGGGTTGATGTCGGTGACACCGTACCGAACTTCTCCTTGACCCAGTTGTACCCCGATGGGACGACGCACGCTGTAAAACTTCTCAACTTTACCAAACCCGGGCGGCCGTTATTGGTGAACATAGGCAGTTGTACCTGACCTCCGTTTATGAGGGCGATCGAGCGCTTCAAACAAGTCGCGCTCTCGCCCCTCGGACAATCGTTCGACTTTCTCTGTGTATACATTAAAGAAATCCACCCTACTAATGAGTGGGCTCTGTCGCATAATAATTATGAGCTGGAACAGCATCAGACTATGGAGGATAGGTTAACCGCTGCTGCGAATTTACACGATTTCTCGCTCCCCTTCCCATTGGTCGTGGACGGTATGGACAATAAGTTATGCGCCCAACTACAGTCATCTCCAGAAAGAGTTGTTATCGTTGTGGATGGTAAGATGGCTTTCGCTACAAACAGAGGGCCGTATAATTACACCCTCGAGACAATGGTGGAATGGATGGAAAAGTATGAGGAGAAGGGTACAGCGAAAGTAGAAAAATATACTAAGATAGAAACGATTCACTAAAAGCGTACTGAATAATTATGTCAGTTACTACGAACGGCATAATAAGGATACGAGTATACTAAGACATTAAATAACAAATGTACAATGTGACATTATTTTGTATTAAAGTTATTTGAACGTTAACTACAGTAACTCAGATATTCACGATTAACTGACAGTTATCTTAAATTTGAACTTTTGAAAATAATGGACATTGTTATGAAAATATGTACGATAAAAGAGCCTCCTACAAGTTGCCCTTTTATTTTACCGATTTCTTTTACTTGTGTCGTGACAATTCTACTTTGTTGAAGCTTAGTATATCGGTCAAACATGCATTCCAAGCACAAACTGCAAGATATTTCTATAAATGTATGACACGATATATATATAAATCATGTTATTGTATGGTGTATTAGATTGAATGTTTGATTAATTTTGTGTAGAGCTAATCTGACAATGACGGACTAACCTAAACATGTTTGGTGACCTCCCGATGCCTCACAGATGTTCAAATAAAGCCAACATAAAAACAGATATTAAACATTTTTTTCCAGATCATGTAACTGTATTTCTATTTGCGGATCCTACTGAATCACGAATAGATATAAAATTATTGTTACAAGGGGCTCAGGACGTTGGATCTATCTACTGACAGTGAAAGGAAATGTTTTACGTGTAAAACCTTATGTATGTCAATATAAGAAAGTCTTCCTCAAGTCTAGAATGATACTGACATATATAGACAATTTGTCCTCACTATCATGTCATTGCGACATTTCAATGGCAATGCGAGTGAGGGGAAAATATTCACCCGTAGAAAACTTGGAGTTCCGTAGTGGTGTTGATCGTTGTTTTTGAATTAATATAAATGCAGAACTTTGTGGGTTTCAAGATATGAATATAAGCAGCTCAAGGCCCCTCTAGTAGTACTTTTGTAGATCTCTCCCACACTTGTCTAGTGTATCTACCAATGTTAGCAGTTGCCACGAATACTAGCCTATAAGTATAAATGGGAGTGTTTGTCTATCAGTCTTATCCTTCTTTGACTCTCGCCCTTCTCATCCATTACACTTCACGCAGCCACCGACTACAGCGGAGATACCGTATCAATATTCATCTAAACAGCCTGATAGCCTCCGATTTGTCAGGCGATTGGCGCAGAATTCACCCGAATTGTTCTATTCCCCGTGACGGTTCTCTCCCGTCGAGGGATGAATAAAGGCGAGCATTATAAGAGCAATCCGAGTAATAGTTGGCGGCAATCGTTCAGGCTAGCTGCTCGCGTATTCGCTCCATCGCCTTTTACATCCCCTCAATGTTGGACAAAGAGAGCGCAACAATAACGCAGATTGTGCCGTGGGCAGACGGGGGACCTTGATTGCGTCTCTCCGAGGCTATAAATTGATTACTCGGGCCAGAGTTCTGAATTGGGGGTCGACATATTTGACCCGCGTCCGAGAACCTGACCGATTCCGTGCTAGTCAAGTGATAGCAATCGACCTCTTCCGTATGAAATGATTTCACTGTTACACGTGGAAAAATCGGGGCTTTAAATAGGTCAAAGATCCAATGTGACGCTGTCTATCGCAATCCACCATTTTATTGATCAATTCTAACTGCGTTTAGCGATGGACATCCAAATTCCATATTTATCACAAGACTGAAATAATGGAGAAAATGGAGACATGTTTTGACACCACAGTCAAATCAAACTGTGGGTAAACGGTCTTTAGAACTACCATACCAACTATTGTATATATTGTTTGATTAAATTATGCTACAAGGCTTTGTGTTTTTTCGGGTCCTTTTTTTAAAAAGCGACTTTGAATCTTTATTTCGCAAGGTAGGGATGTCTGACGTTTCCGAGAACATTATGGCGGATACTGTTAAACTTGGAACAAAGCACTATTGCAACCATAAGATGTCCACACCTGTGAAATGATGATAAGTTTGAAATAATAATTGCATAAAAGGTTACGAGAGGAAACGTTGACAGCCTTTTTATAAGTTTGATTGAGGTATACCAGAATAAGAATTATAAAATCAGGTTTTTGCATGCATCAGTCAATCACATTTATTAACTTTGCTCTAAGAGAAATATTCCAGGTTTGTCGCTGTGTGTAACAGTTTTTCTGAATAAGTTAATTCATGTATTCACAAATGTGTGAATGACACATGCACTGTTTAAAACCTGAAGTTTGTCCACGCTTTATGTTTGAGATATGTTGATTATCTAGTCGTCATGTGATTCTTGTTGTTGATGTATATCGTAAGATAAATGTTCCTGCACGATTATAGACTCACCTCGAAAACTTTATTACCTGAATTTGACATTAAAATTTGAAAAGAACAACATTGCAAGGACTTGGCTTATATGATACCCGCAATGGCCTTTTTAGAGAGTTAATCTACCTAAGCCGTTGTTGTGTTTGCTTATAAAAGTTATTGGTACCCGTAGGGGCAGACACTCCACTTATATTACTTAATATATTGAAACACGTATTGATCAACTTTTTATTAAGTGATTGATGTGAGGTCAAATCATTATTCATACATCACACGAATCCTATGAACGAGCTAGCAAATATTGTGCATTTCACCTTTCGCCCGTATGCTGATATATCTCAAGGCAATTCTAATTATATGCTATGAACCAGTTCACCCGCACCGATATATCAATAATAATAATTTACATTAAACGTTGCAAATAAACGATTCCAAACAATGCAATACAATGTGTAATGTGGGTGGTGATTTGTACTTATATAGCATGAGTCAGTTTTTTGTCTCTTTGTCTCGCTTGATTATGACGATTTTGATTGATTTATACTAATTGACTTTATCTTGGCCGACAGTTGAATTCTAATCTGTGAGTTAGGTCGATCAAATTATGAAGATGCATGAACTTAATGGTCTCGTCAAGAAAACGCCGGTCTGACTGATGATTCAGATGATTAAAGTCATGAAATTGTCAATGACAAATATAAAATACATACACATAGCCTCTCGTTTGTTTCAAGATACGTAAATGTAATTAGGTCTCAATAAACGTAACCAAGTAACCATGGCTGCTCACACTATTTGTGATGTAAGCTATCACGATTGGTATCGACTTATCGAGAGAAACAGAAATTTAGCCATCTTCTGAATATACGAAGCGTCTAAATATACTATGAGAAGAATGTTGTTTCCATTGCACGATGGCCCGTAGATGCTTGAAAAAACGAACCACACACTTGTTATCAGGCTCTTGAAATGTATTAGACCGGTCAGCTTCTCAGCAGCTATTCTTAAACAAGACCCTCCATAGTTGATCTACAAACCCGTGTTTACAAACCAATCGGTCAGTTTTCAGAGCGAGCAGATATCGGTGCTACACATGTTACAGACTAAACCGCACACACAATTTGTTTATCTGAGTTAACACAAATAATGTATTGTTTGAATAAGTATGTGGATAGCAGTGATATTATATAACGCTGTGGTGATTCAGACGTCCGAGCATCTGTGACCTCCTTGTATCAGAACGCTGATCACGAGTTGCTTAGTTGAAAGACAGGTATCGGCAATCTTAGATAGTTTTCAATTAGCTGTTTCTGTACTCTTGGCTGCATTGTGTCAGTACTTCCCCAATGTCCGATCGCACATGTACAATTTGTAAATCTATTGAACCGAAATGCATGGCATTTGTAGCCATTAACAAGTTACAGGTTAGAGAGCAGTCGCCACTCCGTCCAAGTTCAGACATTTTAGGGCTAGTTAATACAGAGCACGGACATGTGATTGTGATCCCAGGCTCCTTTTGAGTCCAACCAAGTTGATATTTGTGGCCCGGGGCAGGGAAAGGGGACAGAGGTGTCCGAGCTAAATCGAGGTCTCGAAATACCCGCCGTGCACTCAACAGGAGTGCTTATGCCTGATTACAGTCCACAGGAGGAGTCATCGCATATCGCCCGGGGGTCTGGGACAGCACGACATCCCCCAGCCACCACCAGTTACATAACAGGACGGCAGGGTGAGGCCAGAGATTTACCAGACTCAGTCGATCAGACGCAGGAGCTGGGAGGAGAATCGGGTTAAACCGGCGCGTGAATTTCGCCAGGCCCGAGCACACAAGTCTATACGCTTACCCCCGGCCACACCCCTGTCTCTCTCCCACTCGGGCTAACTTAATCTGTTGAGCGCTCAAGATTAATTATTATCGTTAAAGTAGTATATTTATTGTTAGCTCGAGAATATTGAAGTAGTTTGT
>JAXGGS010072431.1:0-21743 GCA_035585475.1 Armandia brevis | reverse complement strand
TGTTACGGTGTAATTAGTTTATGTATATAAATAATAAAACAACACCAAATGTAGCATTTGGCACAGCGTGAAGGCTAAGTTCCTAAAGAAAGAGAAAAAAGCGACGGCAAACATAAAATCACACAATTTATTTCATAACACACATTACCCAAACACTTTCCACATACTATATTCAATCACGTAAATCCACTGCACACACAGGCTATTAGCCTCACAAAAACCACGCACATTGTCCCACAGATACTAACCAAGGCTTGCACCCAACCCTCTCGTTCTAACCTACCACGCAAAACCTTGTTAGCACTGCCACAAAACTTTCCCTCACTACATGCTTACCACTGGACATACCACACAAAAGCTAAGGGCTAATCCACACATTATTCCCCCCCCCCCCCCTATAAACCTAAAGACAACGTTACTAACAGCTTTCTTTCTAAGCTATCCTCCACGTATCCGTCCATAGACCCTGTCTGCTGCCATCTCCCATGCCGCTGAAACAAGCGACCTTCAACCCCCTGATTTGCGGCTTCTGACGCCGCCCCAGATCTAAAAGAATGTGTCCCAAATTTTGTGTGATCATACCCCAGCTTAATCAATTTCTCGTTCAGAATCATTCGCATACGGCCGTATGAAATAGGTACATTCACTTTTCTTAAAACATGCACGTTTCTAGACCTCAAATACGATAATGCCCTAAACAAATACTGATCTGCTTCTTGCACTTCGCTTTCTTTAATGTACGCCTCCAAGTTTGACACTGGGCATAGAAAAGATCCCGTACGTGCTATAATGCAAGTTGACCCCTGTCTGAGAACGTCTGTTTTAGATTTTTCTACAAATATCTCCATATGTTTCTCGAAAAATTTGATGTTACCCCTTTTTAACCATTTTACTTCGGAGAATCTAAAAAACCCTGCATAGCAGAGTAAAAACATGACGAAAGTGCGACGATCCAGCAGAGTCATAGTATTTGCGTCTGTATTACAGTCTAAATATAATTTTGTTAACAACTCGCGATCTACCGGCTCTTTACGTACTTTTGGCCGTGTTGTCATCCTGATCGCTCCGTCGTAAACTAACATGACTAAACTTGACGATAAAAATGGGTTTTCAAAGCCCCCGTGGACGTGCGCCCACGTTATTGCATATCTCGTCTGAGAAATCACAGCGTGCGATTTATCCTGCTGCACTAAAGAGACCATGTAAAATATTAGGGCTTGCTCTGATGCTGGCAAATAACTAGTCTCTCCTACCTCCTTGCACCAGTCCATAAACTTCGTGAAGTAATTGGAGTAAGATTTGAGAGTGCTACTCTCACGTGCGTGCCCTATCACAGATACCAGCAGACCAGTCAGTTCTCCGTAAGCTCCGTTGGCAGTGTCCAGTATACCCTCCCATCTTGGTGTCCGCAAGATCTCTAGAAACATAAAAGAAACACGTTCTTCAGTACCGGCTTGTGTGACCGGTACATGTATAATCTTCATTTTTCGCCAGGCGAGCTTATGTTTAAAATAAAGTAAACACGAAATTCTGATTTTAACATATAAACATAATACACACATTATCACCTTTTAATCAAACGAAATCTACCAGCAACGCTAATGAATTACCGGACCAATTTTGAGATCCGAAGAGAGAGCGTGTGTTGCTGCCATGTTCATATATGTTTTCGCTTAGCCAGAGATGTCCTCTGTAACCCGGCAATAAACCGCACAGAATTTTGCCAACTCTGGGCCAGTATACAGCTGATTTCCAGCCCGGTACAACTAGTATGGCTCTGGCCCTGCAGATCTGCGCGTACTGTAGCGCTCTGTCCACCAGGTACAGCGGTGGTACCAACCAGGAAAAAGTCCCCTCCCAATTAAACGAGAAAGCGTCCACCCCTTTTGAGTCAGGGCACATGTATTTTGATGAAAAAGTTGCCAACTTCTTGTTATCCGAATTTGCGAATCTGTCCCAAAGTGGATAGCCCAGTACTCTGCAGATTTCGTGAAACCAAACTGTCTTTATGCCCCAATCATCATAGTCCACAACCTTACTATAGTAATCTGCGACTTCGTTCTGCGTGCGTGGTACCCAGATAACTTTAAGATCTATTCTCTGCTGGTGACAGAGATCAAAAACCCTTTCACAGAGTTCCTGCAATACCTGTTTTCTGGACCCCTTCCTCATGATGTGCTCAACCGCTTGGTTGTCAGTCACCCAGTCTAGAATAGCTCCCCCTAGGGCTCCTTTTGTCACTTCTAACCCCCTTAGGACCCCCAAGAGCTCCCTATATGTACTACTCTCTGCTTTCTCCTGCTCTGTGAACCGTGCTAAAGCCACAAAATCTCGCGGGTGTGGGGGGTTCACGTAAACCGCCGCCCAAGCAGAATCAGAAGCGTCCGAAAAGACTACCTTATTGGCTGCCCTTTTCTGCAAAAAAGGCCTACCGTTTAACCGGTCTATGTTCTCCAGCCAGTAGGTAGCCTCCCCTCTCACCGCTTCAGACACACGTACATGCACTCCCCAGTTTTCTGCTTCTGCTATGGACCGATGCAGCCATCTGCTCTTCAGCTGCACCACTTCGCCGTGTGAGAGAGCTAAAGAGATGAGCTTACCGGCTGCTTTTGCCAAAGCTTTTACGTGAACGGAGTGTTCCCCTAAAATATATGTGAGTTGGTGCTTGGTTTTTTCTAACTTCTTTGGCGCGGCCATAATGTACCCATTTTTTAAGAAATAAAGGAAACCTAACCACTGTAAGAGTTGTACGGGCAACCACTCGCTCTTTTGCTCATTTGGCACCCAGCCTGAGGCGACTAAGTCAGCATGTACTTGCTTACTGCTCTGTAAGGTGCGCTCGAAAGTGGATTCTAACCCCATCCCGTCATCTAGGAAAACTACGATGGCAATTAACATATCACGCCAGCGCTTTACTAGGACGCGTAGCACCTTTGTAAAGATTAAGCCTGCAGTACAGAGGCCGAAGGGTAAAGCTACAAAATAAAAATACCTAATATTACCCTGTTCATCCAAGAAACTGAACCCTAGAAATCTGTGCTGAGAGGGGTGCACTTCAAGATGGTGGTAACCACTCTTGAGGTCGAATTTGAAACCGTAAGACCCCACCTCTAAGTAATTTCTAAGGGTTTCCGCCCCCTCAAATCTATATTTGGCTTTTTTGATTAAAGCGTTCAAAAATCTCAAATCTATGACCAAACAAAGTTTGCCGTCGTTTTCTGCGACTGTCAGGCCGTGCACTAAATGTGTAGGCCCTGGGGACTCTTTTATAGCGCCGGTGAGAAGCAGCTTCTCAATTTCTGTTCTTACGAACTGTGGGTGTTTCAAACTAGATCTATTATTTTTCAGAATAGTTGGCTCGGGTATTTCTTTGATAGGGATAACGTATCCGTGCTGAATAGTATCTAATATGTATTTGTCGGAACAGAAGGTTTTGGTGAAATTTATGTTTTCTCTTAACCTGCCCACCACTTTTATCTCACACATAGTTTGCTTATATACATCGTAATCGTCGGTTACCGTTGGTAACGGAGTAAGCGTTTGTAACCGTGTGCCGAAAGCTGCGTTTTTTGGAAGCAAACTTGTGTCTGGATAATTGTGGGGGTTGGGTAAGTTCAGAATTTCGGAGGGGTCATAATGTGACGTATCTGTGGGATCGGCTGGCTGCCAGAAGGGCACCGCGTCTTCCGCGTCTAGTGATTCTAGAGAGATAAGACTGGCAGTGGGGGAGTGTGGTGGTGAAACTGGCGCAGAAGTACGCGACTCAGAACACACAGTGTGTTCTGGCAGATCTAAAACATAAGGCTCAGAGCCTACTAAATTGTACTCACAATTCTTTGGACCCCCTAAGTCGGGGCAGTCCTTCCTGTAGTGTCCAGGTTTCCCGCACTTGAAACATCCGACTGGGGGTCTGTGTGGGTGTGGAGGCGCTGCGCCTTGTGCCGCCGGGGCTTGTTGAGGGGGTGCACCCGCTGCTGCCTGCGGGACAGGCGCTGTATAATGGTAGGGATCTTGGTTCCTAAATGACCCTTGATAGCCATAGGCCCTGTTGTCCCTGTAAGGTTTAGATCTCTGAGACTTTGCCTTTTTCCGTTCCTCCTCCTTTCTTTCTCTTTCATGTTTCTCCTCTGCTCTGTTTGGAGAAGAATTCGAAAGTATGTATATACTAGGTAAAACAGTTTAACAATTTAAAATGCCGCTAGGGCTGACTCGCTGTACTGAGCCGTGGAAGAAACTATAATTTCATTCTTAAAATTACAATAATTCGAAGGCAGTAACTAGAGGTACCTGGTGTGTAAACGTCTAAGTTTACCGTGTAAAAATATAGAATTTTATTCTTAAAATAATAATTCAATGGAATAAACTAGGGGTAACCTGGTACGCAAAAGCCTAAGTACTGTGTGGATAAACATATATATATCGTATTAGACTCTGAATGGTTTAAGAAGACACGCGTCTGTGATTTGTGGGTATCGGCATTAGAACTAGAAAACTTTTGTGTTTATAAACTGGGTACCTAGGAAATTCTTGACGGGAACCATTTGTTTAAAAAATGTTTTAATTAAAGCTTTGAGCGCAATGGACTGAGAAAAAAAAAATTCAAAGGGCGGAGAAATTTTTCTGTTTACCGTGATTCTGGGAAAATTTCAAAAACATGATAGAGTTTTCGCGCATATGTCTGAGGCGCGTCTAGGCTTTAGTGCACTACTTACGTTTTGAATTTTTTATGAGATACTACTTTGACAACATGGTGTCGCGCCTTATCTAATGAGTTAATTAACTGTGATATCAGACGTGTCAAGGCGGGTAATGTTACAGTTTTAAAAACGGGAGAAAACTAGTTTTATCAAGACGAGTTGATAGTTCTACCGGTGAGAATGTCAAAAATGCCCTGAACGAGAGGGGCGCAACCGGTACAATTTACAGTAAATAACCCGGTACAATTTCAAACATGAAAACCAAACCTTTTTACTGCTTCTTTCCACTTCTGTGCTGTTGTGGGGTCTCTGAGACATTCTGGTTCTTCGAACTCTTCTGTGATCCTAAAACCCAAGGGATGCGAATCGGCCATTATGACGCTGTTAATGCGGTGTTCTTGGTGGTCAATACCTTGACGCAGCACTTCTCCGGCACGCTCTTGGTTCCCTTGCTCCACTTGTCTTAAAGCGTCCTCCATAAAACCGAGGTTTTCGACGTTGTGGTTGTTTTGCCTTTCGAGGCCTTCTCGCTTGAATTTATGGGCATACTTTTCGGGTTTCTCCTTCTGCTTCAAGGTCTCCATCTTTCGCTCCAGCCTGGCGATTTGCTCGTTTAACTGCTGGTGCTGCTCGTCCTGCGTCGGCGGGGCCGCCGGTGGCGCTGGAGCTGGCGGTGGCGGTAGGTTGTTAAACGGTTGGTTAGGCGGATGCCAATACGCTCCGGGCTGCGCTCCAGGGTAAGGGTTCTGCTGAGGATAATATTCCTGATGGTCATACCAATGTCCCCCGTAGGGCGCGGGTTGCGCAGGGTAGAACTGTCCCTGGGGATAAGGCATCGCAGCCTGCTGCTGAAAGTTATTAGGACCAAACCCGTTCTGGTTGGGGGGGTAGGCGTTGGCTCCACCACCGAAATACTGTTGTGGCTGCTGCTGTAACTGGACGCCGTTCTGCTGTTGGAGCTGTTGCTGCTGATTTGGCGGTTGCGCGGCTGCCTGGGGTTGAGGTTGCGCCTGGGGCTGTTGGGGCTGGGCTTGCCCTTGGTCTTGCCCGGGGGGCGCGTTGGCTGCGCCATCAGGTTGCGGACCCTGTGGTAAGGGAGCTTGTAGCCCTGGATTAGCTGCTGCGGTGTCGTTTTGGTCTGCGTTCTGAGCTTGCTGGTCCCCGTTCATAGTGTCTCCTCCGGCCAGACTGTCCCTGTTTGCGAGATTGGTAGAAAAAATAATGTTTAAACGTATTTATCTAACAATCACAAACGATGTGGTCCGAACAGTAGCTGGCTCCTAAGTGCCAGGACCCCGGCGCTCCTTCCCATTAATACCTTCGCGCCGGTTTCCCGCCAAACCACCTTGCATGTTCCTCCAATCACCGTCCTCTTGGCTCCCGCCAACCAAACCTCCTCGTTAAACACCTCTGCTGCCCCGCTAGCAATTAACGTCACCTCACAGTTGAATTACTCCATAAAAAAGTTATTCACTAATACGCTGCGCTCAAGCATGAATAACTAACAATGCAGCGATATATTGACGGTTACCTGTCTTTATATGCGTTGGGAACTTTTCGTTTTATTGTGGAAAGTTCAATGAATGATCCGTCCTTCCGCACCTAGGCATGATTATATATATGAATATACATGTATATGTATACGCGTAGTAGCACAGGTGTGAGGAAGTGTGGAGGACTTCCGTCTGCTACCTGATACACACGCGTCCCTCGTCTTTTTACCGGACGTGAACTGAAATAATCGATCCTGTTGTCCGGGATGGGTTATAATAAATATCAGATCAATGTATTTTCACTATGATATGATCTCTGGAATATAATTGTATATAATTTTCATCAAAGGGAAAATCAAAGTATTTCGCGAACAACATAATTCACGAATTTCAAACTCTGTCCTTACAAGTGTGCTCTGTAAAGAGGACTTAGAGCACTGGCATTTTGTGTGAACATTTCACTATCTGAAGTTATTGTTGAATTGGTAGTAGAATGTACATTTATACATTGACGTCGTATGCACTCGGCCTATATTTATGACTATGTGGGAACACCGAGAGAACCTATATCTCATCTGCTGTATACCAAGGCCATATAAATTCCAAAATATTTCTATCATATGAAAATTCCATAAAAGCCCTTTTGATATACATTTACATGTATTTCAAACCCCCTGTCCAAAACATTCATAGATATTGAGTGTATGAACGGTCTCAATATTATACTGTACATGATTAATATGAAAAGCGGTGTTTGAATTGTGACAGTCTGTCTACAGACGCCTTGTAAAAAGATGCTTCATCTTGTTTGATGAGTTTCTTGTGTTGACGCGTGTTAAGGTGTTGTAATCCCGTTGTCCTTGGTTTCACATGACACATGTAATGCGGGTATAAAAACTGTGTGTGCGACGCTCAGGCCGCATCCCTTGTGGATAACCAACTCTGGTGATACACGGGCGCGGATCATCCCCGCGCCGACCCTGGGATGATCCGCACCAACCCCCGGGGATTCACACGTACATCAGGCGGGGCGCCATAAATACCCCGCCACCTGCCCCGGGGGACTCGGGCCCGTCTCCGCGTCTCTCCCCGGGTCTCCCCGAGCTCAGCCCCGGGGCTCGGCGAGGGTAAGGCCGCGGCTCGGCCGGGCACCGAGGCGGCGTCCCCGGTGGTGTTAACAACTCATCATCCGCCCGGGTATCAGTCCCCTCATCCCTCCCTGGAAGGACGGGGGATTAGAGCGACGGGTGATCCGCTTTATAGTCGCAGATAAATATGTCTGCACTCAGACAATCTCCAGGTCACCACCTCAAATTTCAACTCCGAGCACCATAAACTGTCCACTTTACATATAAATATATAAATATAAAGCCTAAATATAAATGTGTCGGTACACACACAATGTTTACCGGTACCGTATTAGATACAGAGCTCTGGGAGGACACAGGTAATGAGAAAGGTAGAACTACAAAATGTAGTTGTGGGTGTAACGCCTTAAGGGGGCTCTGTTTGTCGGCGGACAAAGCTCAGCTGTTCTTTCGCTCTCTTTTGTGGACATTCAGCATTTGAGTATTTTCCTTATTTGTAGGCATGGCTTGGGAGATTGTCGGAAACCATTGGCCGAGTCTGCTACAATTATAGAAGAAATTGTCCACAACCAAATGATAAAGTTGGTGAGTCTACGATTTAACAATGAATTAGAGACAAAATACGAAATTTGATCAGGCATGATGACAAATTCTTTTTTTTTATATTCACCAACTCACAACTATTGTCTCTTATTAGCTTTATCAGGCGGAAGATGTCGGCAGAATAAGAAACGCCAGATTCCTAGGAATTGAAGACTTTTTATTCCTCCTGAGAAAGGACAAGGTGGATACCGTCTCATTAAACGATTCGACCCTGAACTTTTATCGCCGTTTTGGATTGTATTTTATTCAGCCTCCACCTACACCTGGTGTAGGTGGTAGCAGCAACAAGTTGTAATATAATACCCATCTATGATACATGATTGTTTTAAAACAAAGTTAGTGATTCATATTTCCGAACAATTGTGTCGTTACAGATTAAACTGAGGCGGTTAATACGGTATCTAGGTTTGAAAGACCTGAAGGCGACCGCCTTCAAGCCGGCTAATTTTGAAGAGGAAGACGGCGCTGAATCGGGTAACAATTTCACTAACTAATCAAATAACCGATCCGTTTTTATTCTAGACACCCACTCCTTGTATTATTAAGAACGGATCACGTGCACCAACGCATGTTGAAGTATACATGTATTTGTGATTACATACAAATCGTGCTTCGGTACGAATATTAAAGTATGATCTTACGCCCACTCACTTCTCGACCTGGCTCATTTGATAATGTATCTCGTTACAGGAGACGCGAGGCCCGTTTTAAATAAGAGGCGAAAAATCTGCTACGATTTTCTCAGTAATATCGACCAAACAGGTCCGTTTATTTATGTTTTATACATGTAGTCATAATAGAGCTAGTGAAGATTACCTTATTTTGAAAGCATTGTTCTCATTGTGTTCCCCGGAGCTAGCATTTACAAAATATACATGACTTTATCGTACTGTATTTAAGGTAATCACATACTGAGATGCAGGTAATCAGCTATATAAGACACGCTGGATAGCAATTGTTATTTCTATTTCCTCGTTTTTATATGTGGCAATCAAGCCTGTAGCGTATTGTGGATCAATATTTAGTCAGAAGCCCCATATCAACTAGGATACGTTTAGGTGGCTATTTAATAGCTATAATGTTGTCTTATAATTGTAGTGATGTTGATGTACTGACGCACTTGCCAGATATGTCATGACATCGTCATCTTACCAAGGTTAAAATTAAACACTCGTTCTTTGCTTGCATCCACTTATTCAGGAGAATTAATGGCCCTATTTGAAGATGACGGCACAGATCAGGGTAAAAGAGAGCGGGCTTTGGTACGTATGCACGTGTACATGTATTTTGTATCAGATGAATATATATTTCCAAATAAAGAAACTTGAAGTCGTAAGCGCCCGAACGTTTATGATACCGAATTCAACTGATGCAGAACACATACATTTATAATTTATATTATACTTTAATTGGTTCTCACCGGATATAACATATTTGTTGTAGAATTATCCGTGGGTAAACTTAGGCATCAAGAATGCCCCAATTGGGCACACATAATTTATTTGGATATAACCCCCGTTCATGTTCGCCCTATAACGAATATGTGTGTGCGTGTTGAGCATTTTAGTTCATAATGAAATTAACGATGAGGATTTGTAGATTATACACACTGGGTCATATAAGGCATCCAGTAAACTTGAATTTATTGTTATACCTTCCTAGAGTAGAGGTAACCGTATTCTATTAATCTGTGTGGTCAAGAAACTGAATGTCCACCAGTTGATGGCAGACGCTTTAATTGATGGTTTAATAACATATAACTTTACCTATATCATTACAGAGAGCAGAGTTACAGACTAGAAGCATGGATACCCAGCAGTACATAGATTTCTGTGAGGCGCGCCAGGCCAGTTTCAGTACGTGCATGCACTAATCCATTAAGTGTAATAATTACATGGATGACAGTGGTTCGTGTCGTGCTTTATTGTCGGCCTTCTCAATGCAGATATAATGTTCATGGCTCGATAAATTATTATCAACACTTTTAGATACATTTATTGCGTGATACTCAATTTTAGTAAGCACTTAGCATTTAAATTAGAACGTTTATGTTTAAATTCATTAAAAACGTGATTAAGTAAAATTGCTTTGAATTATGTTTAAACCGGATTTTCTTATCAAGACCGGTGCTGAAAATAATGGACATATTTCAGCGCCACGGTATAAGAGCCAGAAGTTTAAGGATTGGCTGATTCAGGGTGTGACTCTAGACATAAAGCCAAATCCGTTAGCTGTAGAAATCCTTAGCTACCTGGCTTATGAAACAGTAGCCCAGGTAATGAAATTGATTATCGCGTACCATAAATAGAGTGTTCCTAATTTATAATTATTTTTATTGATTATCAACCACAATTGATATATGCGTCATCATTATGTCCAATCGTGTGAATCGCTAATTTTGTAGGCATTTACAAGTTACGTCATTATGTACGAAACATGGTACATGTATTTCGATCATAAAATTTAAATACCTGAGTGACAGTATCAGAGTTACAATAACAAGCTGTATCAATGTCAGCATCTGCATTACTGAAATAAATTATCTTTATATTGTCAAAACACGTCTAATTTGTCAGTACGGCTGCTATTAATCAAATGTTGTTAACCTGGACTTTGCAGGTGGTAGACCTGAGTTTGTTGGTTAAAAGAGACATGAGGAGTAGAGTGGAGGATCCTTTCGCTCAGACTTTACCACCAACCTGTGTCAACCACGACTCGTTCCCTCCCATTCAAAACCAACAGAATCCTCTAGCCCCGATCTCTATCAAAAGCCCTCCTGGATCATCTCATGCAGCGTCTCCAGTCAATGTAAGTAGTACGAAATGTGTCTTTAAGTAGCACATGGACGTATTTCCTACTTCTGCGTTCTCCTTAAATTGTTCGTTTACAATGTTCGTTTGTGCATTTACGTTGTGCCAAGTGTAAAATGAATAAATATATATTGAAATTGATTTAAATGAATCGAAATAGAATTGAATTGATACGCTGCAATGTTTCCCCTTTCCTACAATAACTAGAGTCCGCCGTCGACCCCGACTACGCCAAGTCCCGCCCCCGGGTTGTCTCAAAGTCAAACCTCGTTAAGCTCGAGTGGGGGCTGTAGTAAGCCGAAGAGCAAAAAGAAGAAAAAGGTAAATCGTTGCCCCTGCAGTCATTTGCAAATCGATAATCATGTGTATATTTAAATCAAATGTACCAGTGTATTTCTGTTTGTCTGAGCAGATAGGAAACGCCGAGTCAAGAAATATTTTTACCTGCCAAGCCATTCTGCCAAGCGAAATACGTGAAGCTACGCGCCGATACCACCAATGTATTGGCCCGTTTGCTGATTTCACTGCAAGTAACTTATGTATGTAAAGTGAACTCAATTTCAATCTCTGTGATATCAGAGGTGAGTTAAAGGTCTTCGCTCTCGTTTTTTATCTTCAGAAATACCCAACAGATACAACCATGAGAAAAGTATTGTGTTGCTGAACGACTTGCTGCAATGAGTTTTCTTTACTATTTATTTTTGTATTTGTAGTATGTAGGTTACATATAGTTAATGAGTTTAATCTTTCTGTGTGGTGATTTGTATATCGGAATCGAACTAGATGTACACACATGTCTAGGATTTATACTTACTTGTACTTTTGATAGATTTGTGTCCATATGCATTAATAAAGTATCGGAGCCACCAACCAACGATCTGATTTTATTTTTGCTTATATTGTTGGAACGTTATCTGGAATTGTTTTTAAGATTAAAATGAATGCCTATTATGAATGAGTACATTTCTATTCAGGCAATTCAGTAGATCAATATTCATTAATATCAACTCAACTTGACAATGTGTGCAACTGGGGGATATTACGCAATCATGTGCAGATGTGTTGGCATCTTGATTTGTTAAACCTTTGGACAGTTAGTCTAATTTGAGAAACTAAGTTTGATCTTCTTTCCCTTTTGGGCGATTTTAAGTAGTAAGCGACAGCTATATTTGAAATAGAATAGTCTGTTTGGATACTACTGTCAGTCGATAGTAGTCTAGTAAGTACTAGTGTACAGTGCAATCAACAGGTGTCAGTGCTCTGTTGCCACGGTGATCGACCCAAGCAACATGGCCGACGGAAGTGATTAAATTTTGTCCAAGTTTATATGTCGAGCTTTCTAAATGAAAACATGACATATTTTGACCCTCAAGAAATCTCGTAAAAGAGAGAAACAAGTAAGATTGTATTTCCTTCAGTATTATATGTATTTAAGAACAGGAGACATCGTGAATTTCTTGTGTTTGATATAATTCTTGATCGTTGATGGTTATACACAGTTATGTTGAGATCGAGCAATTGCGTTAGATTTAGGAGAACCGATTAGGATATGGTCACATTGCATTATCATATAATGCCCGATTATATCGGAACAGTTCAAGCATAGATATAGGTGCTGACAATAACCCTCAACCCCAAAAAATCGGTTGATATTCGTGGTACTGCTATTTACAAAGTCTTTAAATCCATAATTCATACCCCTAGCACTTGATAAAAAGGGCCAACATATAAAATGGCAGTTTCACAAAAGATAGTGTCGATTGAACTCTAGCCTGCTAATTTGTTTAAAAATCACACAACTCTCTTACCCAAAGAATATCTGATTGATATTGATAAACCTGCTTTCCATATTTCATCAGGACAACTGTGCAAGTGTTATTTCTTTCCAATTGTTAAAAAGTGACCTGAATTGACCTTCTTCAATGTGATTAGTAAGCTTTATCCAGACAACAGCAAAGCCCCCAACCTCACAGCACCCCAATCATTCACCCATACAACCACACCAATGACCTATCCTTGCTGTAGGATGGCAACCTATTAGGGTAGAGTAATGCTCCCGACCTGTTCTCTGTCTTGATTGTCCACCTCAAAGACTTATACTGTAGATGCCCTCTATAAGGCGTTCAGCGGGGGACAAGCCTAAAAACGACTTTAATATAGAGGACACCATGTATTTTATATTGACCGGTGTAATAGACAACACCATAAACACGAATCGGGGGACACGCTAGACCCGCCTTATAGTGAATACCGCCTTATAGAGGACCGACTTATTTAGGATATCTACAGTATCTGTCCTGCCTCCGATTTGATAATGGACAATTTCATGTTTGTTCGAATTTGATATTAGGAGTTCTAGCAATGGAGTTTCTGATTGCTATATTGATGATTCATCGTTTTTCCTCAATTGGAGAGCAGCTAGAGAGCAACCGTTGAATTACTTCATTTTACAATGATGACTGTAGTTAGTTTAAACAGTATGAGTATGGAAGTGTTTCAAAAATCCATGATGTGCAATCGATTTCTGAGCAACATGAATTCAAACTCACAATCTCTTTGTCATTAAATCTCAGGTAAGTATAGGACTGAGTGTGTTTAGTTTTGCTCTTTACCTCTAACTATGTTAGCCACGCCACGTTTATAAATTGATCTATTTGAGCCGGTTTCCATATGGGATAGCAAACAATTTCACCGAGGCCTTTTTATCACAAGCCCGCGTCTATAGATCTATGATATTACTGAAGGATAGGCGGTGGGTAATATTGAATTAACATGCTTCTTTGTTTGGCTAAACTTAAGCATTTCACTGACGAATCGACTTAGTTCTAATCCTCTGCCCCTCATCGGAATAATTTCCCGATAAATGGGATTATATTGCCTGTGTTATGAATTGATTATGTATAATTAAAAATTATCTACAAAGAACTGCAACTATTTTTATCTTCGATCGTAGTTGGCCCTTTTCTATTTTTCATGGAAAGGAAAACTATGTCTGTATTAATATTTGATGTGGAAAAGCATATAATGTATGAGGACCTTTTCGTTTAGTCGTAAACTGCAAGTTTTTGTAACGGCTTAGAATCAATGTATCCACAGCAGAACCAATATAATGGAGTTACGCTACATGAATATCTATCATCATGTATGCATTGGTTCAGATGACTTTTGTGATGTTGTACATGTTGCTAAGGAAATCCCTTTTATCGAGCTCCGGTCTGCCATCTCTGTAACTTTATTTGTTTCTGGAGACTACCACGAATCAGTCTCGTCGAGCGTGATAGCCATGATTGGTTTACATAAAGCTTGCTCATAACTGGGTTATTTCTAGGTTCGATAATACGCGTACTTGTTTACAGAGTTGACCAAGTTATGATTACGGCTATTAATTTTCAGGTACGTGATGTTGATTAAATATTTGAGCAGAGCGCAATGTTGGAAATTTGATCAATACCGTAATTGTTGCTCTAGTGAGCTGCTTTTACCCACTCTTCGTGCTTTGTTCCGATTCAAATCGATTGTTTCATGTCATATGTTGATGTTTTCCAGCGTTTTAGGCGCATAGATTGATAGAACTTAGACCGTCGCTCTCGGAGAGATTGATTCACAATGACGACGGATTCGCTGAAAGAAAGACCTCTGCACGACCTGCTCGAAGGTTTCCTCAAATCGCAGAGGAAGGACATACACGCCTTCAGCGGGGGTCATCTGAACGAGGCGAACCTCTACAAACCGCCTAAAGTAGACGAGAGGAAATCATGGTCAAGCTCAAAGAAACCGATACCTGTTTTGCATAAAAAATCGGAAATTCCCAACAGAAGAATGTACACGGTCGACGAAGATCGAATGAAAAATACCATATTGAACTTTAGCATGGGAACAGCGGGAGGTGCAGATGGCAGCGTGAAGAAAAAGTCGCCTAAAGGTGCTATGCGCGGACCTGTCAAGTTTAGCCGCCGAGAATCCGAGGATAGCGCGGGATCATACCACAAAGCAGACGATGGTGTTCTAGTCGAGGAAATCAGACCTCCCGAGGCGCTCCTTGCCAGGTCCAAATTCCTCAAGTCGCAGAGCTGGGCAGATGAGGATCTGCGGCACGATAAAACTTTTACCGAGCGTGAAGACAGCTTCGGCGCGGAGAAAGATCGAAACTTAGCCAGATTAAAGCATCAGTTTCTTCCCGGACATATGGAGGCGGTGACGAGGAGAGACCAATTCGTAAAACTGAAAGACTTTGAGACCAATGTCCTCCGAAAACAAGACGCTCTGGAAACGAATGTATTGTCAGGGGTTAAAGCTGTGGAACATTTAGAAGATAAATTAAGACAGGTGCGTGTGAGAAAATTCATAATGAATGATGGATTAACTGAAGGAAAACACAAATATACCCATAACAAGTTTTGTGTAATCCTCAACTAATCCATACGTTACACGGATGATGTATTTTTCTTCAAAAGAAGCCTTTCCTTTGAACAGCATTTAGTTGATTTTTTCGTATTTGCAAAGGCTCAAGTGATATTCGCATCAAGTTATACGATAGGCAAAAATATCGTCGGTGCCACAGTATAACGCCGCAAGATCGATTACCCTCTCACAAGTTTTCTGAAGAGCAATCTTTAAATTGCTGTATATTTCCTCCCGGATCGATAAAGTTGTATACATATGTATTGATCCTGCTTTTACATTCCAGAGCCTTGATCAGCTGCAGTACCACGGGTACGGCCCAAACTTTCACCGCCTACAAATATACAGCAATATATTTGAAGACATGATACACGAATCCCCGACGTTTGGATATATTCTAAAGACGATAAAGGTGCTTACCCTAACGATCAATGAATAAAATTCTCAATTTGTATTACTTTAATGAGGTCCTCTCGTACTTTATTCGTGCTAGAATAACATATATTGTTTTCTCTACAGAAAGAATACGATGATTACGTTGCTAGTCTGTTAGACTCTCAGACGGCAAAGCATCGTGTTTTGTATGAGCAGGTAGAGCAATTGTCATCGCGCGGTACCTCAAACCCTCAGGTCCTTAACGAGAACAGCACTAAAGTTGGCAACATGGAATATTATGCCAAATCACTGCTTAAAGAAAATGAAAGGTTCGTGTTGCCTGAATCTTTAATGGTTAATTCGAAAAGTATTGCTTTATTTAAAACAGCTACCCGTAGTAAATTTTACATTTTACATTTTTATTTTCAGATTAAGAAAAGAACTGCAAGATGAGATAGACCTGTCAAACCAGCCATCCTCAGGTATAAGAACTGAAGGGACTTTCACCATTGATAAAGATGATTAATAATCGTTCGTCCGCGACTCATGAACTAACCCCCTAAAACCTGAAATCCAAATGAACCTCACAAACTCACACTCCATGCCAGTCAAATAAACCATAGGATAGTGATTGTTTTTATGCTAACTCACACTCAGTCGCCTCAAACTGGTTACGCGGATTACCAAATTTACCTGCAAAGTGATTGTTAGATCCACAAATGGAATATTACGCAAATGACTCAATACTGAGTTTAAGTGGATGATTTTGGATACCAAACTGACCCCAGTGGATATTAAGTTTAAATGCATGAACCTAAGTGTTCTATTTGTCTAAATGTCTGACTATTTGGTTCAATTGAAAGGAACTAATGCCATCGCATACCTAACATATCTTTCGGTGTTCATTCAAAAATAATGCATATGTGATGAATTGAAAAGAACTGGTGAACCTACTGACGTTTGTCAATAACCTCGCGTGACATTAGATTCTGCTTTGGATACTGTAAATTTTATCGATTATGCTCAGAGTCATGGACAATATTCCGATGGATATCGATCGACTTTCGTCTAGCAGAAATAACTCCTATAATACTTTTCGATTCCCCACCAACATTGATTGTCCGCAGGTGTGATACTCGCGTTGATTTATTAATGACCCTTCATCGTGCTTTTAATTTTTACCAGCTCCCGCAAAGAGACCTCATATAAGTCGGGATGAAGCGGAACTGGAATTGACAGACCAAATAGAGGAGGCGAGAGCAAATATTTTAGAAAAGCTGGATCAAATGAATGCGCTGAGGCAAAAATTGCGAAATGAGTATGTTCCCTCGACCGTGTGTAGTCACCTGGAGCAGTGTATTAAAGACACGGAGGTACAATGTGCTCGAGTTAACAGTCGATACTTCCGTTCTGACTAACAATAGGGACGATTTTGTTCCCGAGAATCTCATTCATTATTTAACGCAACGATCATTCTGCTTATAGGTGGAAATACAAAAGATGACCTCGCAAAAGGAGTTCTTCCAGCGTAGTGTCAACGAAATGGAGGCGGACTTAGAGGAGACAATTGAAACCGCTGACACCACAGAAAAAGACTCTAAGTATGTTGCTAGGACAACCATTGTAGTTCTTAAAATTGTGTGTATCGACCGATACAATGTGTGTATTAAATTGTTGCATATTATTTTAGGCGTGTTTGGAAACATGTGAGTGCAGTGAAATCTGTAGATCGCAACAGTCAGTCGGCCAGCACAGGGACTGGGAGAACTTTTATCAATTCAGATGACGAGGAAACCGAGGAGAAATGGAATTGGTACATTTCATAAGCCGATGCCCGTTAATTTAGTTTCGCATGACTTGTATGAGAACCCCGTAACAAATGGGCTGCAGGTATTCGTTCAAGCAATAAGTAGACAACCGTGCCTATGATTCATCATTGGTCATAATGCGAACATACGTTACTCTCATGAAGATTATGTTAAACAAAATGATTGAATAGCTAGTAAGTAGACAATCTTTGAGTGAAAACACTTAGGAGAGGTTTTTGTTGAGTTTACACCAACATTTATTGGTACACTAACTGTGATATTATGAACAAAAAAAAATAAAGAATGTATATACCTGTGCAAATAGAGTACATTTTATACATTGATATTATATAAATACAGCTTCTTACTATAGTCTTTCCAATATTTGTCAACAACGTTCACAATAGACCCCGTTTAACATTTAAAAGTTTCAGAGTAGAACGGCACAGTCACAACGAGAGACGTGTTTGTTATACTGGATGCACGCTCAGATGATGACGCTCTGGGTGATGCATGCACTACAACAAGCATTACACACAAATACACAGACATCCAGGCTAATCCAAGCGATCATTTACTGACATATTTCACTTCATCGAAAGCTTTTCTAGCTTTCCTTAACTCCTCGTTCATCATTAGCAGTTCTTTAGATCGAGAATACTTCTTCTGATCCTTCCGTATTAAGAAAATAATATCTTCAACTGATATCCTACCAGGGCGGCCCACTTCCATTGATTTCTTTGTCTGTATAGAATGACACAAATTTATTATTGAAAAGTAGATAAGGAGGCAAATATCGAACAAATGTCGATCACATAAGAAAAACACTTAGACGATGTAAAATCCATGGTTTTAATGAATGAAATTACAAGTTTTTAAATTAGTATCGGTAATCGAATCAAATAGTTGTTCACGTACCATTTCAGTAATGAATTCTATTATAAGGTCTTCGAGTATATCCACAGATTCTGAGTATGGATTCTGGTCATCTCCAAAACCATACATCATGCACCGTACTGTAAACAATACACAAAGGTTGATGCATTTGATAGTCTATGGGCGTGGATATTTGATTCACATGATGCCGCCGCGGGAAACACATTTATCTGTCACTGTATTACTTTCGCGCGAATTCAAAAGAGCATTTTAAAGAAATGTCTACAACATGTATTTTAACCTAAGTGAGATAAATACGGGACAATACTCACGTTCTTTCTGGAACATTTTTTTTCTCTTTTCTAGGGGGATGTCTTCTTCGGCGTCTTCATCTTCGAACTATGAAAGGAAAATTAAGTGGATGGTCGATATGAGGCGGGAACCATGAGTCAAACCTAAAACCCCGCGTTATACCGCTAAGCATTATATTTGAGTGCATGTTGACTCTAATGGCTGTATTCTTACATCCATAAGAAATGTGTCAGTTTAATGACTGTATTTAGAGATGTATTGAATTCCACTATACTTTCGTGTGATTTCTTTGATTCAGGAACTAACAATAACTTGCACTTTTATACACCCCAGTCAAAAGTAATACTTCGTACAACAAGTTGCAAAATCCACGATTCGGCGTTAGATAGTCCAAATCAGGGGAAACAATAGACCCATTTCATATCGAATTCCGTGTTATATCGAGGAACCTATATCGAGCCTCCTCAACCGTCCATGACTGAAGTTCGAGAATGGGATAACATTAGCCACTCGAATTACTCTCTTTCACGTGAGGTGTGAAAACAAAGAGGCAGAGAGACTATCCGAAGCAATTAATACTTATCGATCTGCATGATATTACAGTCACACGTATGCTTTAATCAGTTCAGTTATTGTTTTATCCCGAACATTTATGAAAGTTTATGCAAGCTCAATGCAAAATCATTATTTTATCGCTCAATGTTTTACATGTTTAAACTCCACTTAAGCAAAAAATATGCAGCTAATTTATCGTATCTATTACTTCTTTACTAATCAAAGATTAACCTAACTACGTTGTAAGTTGACAATCTCAACGGTTAGCTATGAAATATTCAAAGATACGTACCTCAATCTTGGAGGTTCCTTCGCTTCCTTCCGCCATGATTGTTGTTATCCTAACGAGGTTATTACGGGATGACATGCATATCAATACTCGACCATTAATTTATCATTATTAAAAATTTGTTCTGATAGAAGTGAAATTAAAAAAACTATAAGGTCTCTTTGCTCTGAAATATGTTAGCCTAATAAGTGCATAAGAACGCAAAGTTGTGGGTTTGAGGCTTACCGGAAGTCGTTCTCCATGTGCCCTTGTAGCGGACGACAAATTTGACTGACCGACTAAATACGTTATCTAAAGGACCACTTATACAAGTCAATCTATATATAACTAGAGGTCACCATGTCCGGATTCATATCGCGCCTATTCGGTAGTACAGACAACAAGATGAGCGAAGCTAAGCCGACCGATCTAGTCCAGGCAGAAACGCCAAAATCTGAGACAGAAAAGAAGCCTTTAAAGGCATGCTGTGCTTGTCCAGAAACCAAGAAACCCAGAGACCAATGGTACGTTTTCTTGATATTAATCATAGTATTTCTTTTTAGTTTAACGCGCTTTATTCCAAAGTTACACCAGCTACACCGGAGCTACACCTGGCTTACACACTGGGCTGCAATCACATGGTCTGGCCTACACATTTTAATATGCAATGGTTATTACCTGGGGTTATTACTGGGCAAATGAGTGTGGTATTATTCCTATTATTTCTCATTACACGTATTTGTCCGTGTAGCGTTACTGCTGGGATATGAATAAATATGTTATTAAATTGAATTGAATCTATATTACATTGTCATTTGATCACACTCTCTAACGATACAATTGCCATTTATTAACGTTTTATTCCAACTTGCAATTAGTTACATAATTCATGCATTGATTATTGCATAAACGTTACATAATTCATGCATGGACTATTGCATAAAATGTTATATAGTACTACATGATACATAAATTTCCTCACCACTTTCATAGCAAACAATTTTCAATTTTATATAGTTTTATTCCCAGTAGTCAGTCATTATAAACAGATACATGGTAAATAATAAAACAAGGTATGACAATGTTGTAACAGTAACAGTTCACGTAGTCACTCTCAATGAATATAGTTGTTTACAATGATTTGTTATAGAATAGGTATCTAGGGGTCCTAGACCCCTTCTTTTAGTGATATATTTTTAGTAATAATGTATATTAGTTCAGGTCAGCAATCTAATTTCGTTTTTTGTGTTCTGACAACACTGAATAGATATATACTGCCTTGTTTATCAAGTTCTAGTCGCCCTGCAGCAACAGAACAATATTCTCGTCAGTTAGTGAATCCAGTAGCTCTTGCTCTGGCAAAACCAGGTGTTTCCTCAAAGAGACGCGGTTATCTAGGAATGCGGGGCACCTAAATACATGATATTCATTACCCACAACTTGCATGTGACATTTTTCACATAGTCTTTCCTCAGGGGGGATTCCCTTGTATCGGCCCCTCTCAATTGGCAGGCGGTGTGTACTGGCACACAAGCACAACATCTTCATGCGGAACTCACCATTCAGTTCATTTAAGTAAGGCTCCAGGCCAAACTGCAACTTAACTCCACCGTTGCCCTGTTTGCCTCCACGCGATGAACTCTGAGGATTAGTGATAGATTCTGACCATGCCCGCTCAAAATCCTCTTTCAGTTTCATCCTAAAGACTTTTAAGTCAAGCTGATTCCATGACCAGTCACGACAACCCAGTATCAAAGAAATGATATTAACTATGGACTTGAGCCATGTATACTCATATTTCTCTCCCAATTGTTGTTGACATTCAACTGTCTTAGCCATGAGTTCGGTCAAAATAGGGTCAGTCTGGCATAATCTTAATGCATATTTAATTGTGCCCATCACCGCATCAATATATACAGGTAAATGGCCTGTGTCTCCATACAACACTAGAAGTGGTGTAGACACATTAGACCGGACCATATGTGTCACCGAACCGGTAAATGTGTGATCACTAGGAAGTCTAGTGCCCATACTTCAACCCCGTAATGTGAGATCGGAAGCACCAGCACATCATAAAGTTTCAGTGCTATGTCCATATTGACTGCTGGCTGGGCGATGACTAGGGAAGACAAGGATGCTGCTGCACAAATAGCCTTAGCTTCCATGTTTTTTGGCATCATCCTCTCACCATGGCCCATCACCAGGTCCAGGTATGGTGCATTCTCCTCCCACCTTAATTGTTTGCCCCCCAACATGACCCTAGGACGGGCGCCCAGTTCTTTTGACTGGACCAGTTGCGACAGACATGATTTCTCTGGGTGATAGTTAAGGTTGTTTTCCTCAGCATAATCATCCAGTATCAAGCACATCCTGACTAGAGCCTCAATGGAGTAGGCTGTAAGAATGAGATCATCAGCAAAACAACACCCCGGAACCTTAATATCACCCATCCAGGGT
>JAXGGS010072320.1:4747-15433 GCA_035585475.1 Armandia brevis | reverse complement strand
CGTGTACGACATTTTTACCGCTGTGTTTAAGTTGAAACTTTTACCCGACTGATGCACATGTATGTGTGATATTACAGTCTCTAGGTTACTGTAATTATGCCTAGTGGCTGCCAATATAATACATTAGTGAACTTTTCACCTGAATAAAATTTACTCCTTTACGCAACAAGCTAATTTGCGTCTACAAATATGTAATGTTGTGTTCATGCGAATATGTTTTGGGTTTTCACTACGGGCCGAATCAGATGCGCATGTAGCCTACTTATTATTTTTCGCTTAATCTGTTCTACTGATATTTTGTAGGTGTCGAATTCATCTTACCTGTCGCCTTTTCTCCGTTTGAGTGACATCTTGGCAGCTTCGTGTATGTTAAACTTTTTACCAAACAGACTCCCTCTCCTCTCCCTGGAATGCGTCTCGCTCTTATCCATGCTTGACCTCCTGAAGCTGTCCACGTGCACGGACGCCCGCCTCCCGCCGTAGGAAGGGGATACAGAGGGCCTGGTGGTACTCGGCACCTCGCTGCTGGTGGTGGCGATCTTCACCACTTTCTGCCAGGAGAGAGATGCTCGCCGCGGAGCTAGTTTAGGCGAGGCGGGAGGGGCCGATGGTAACGGAGGTCCATCCTCCTCTTGTATCGTTTGTATTGAAACTTTGGGCGAGCGAGGGGGGTTAGACAAACGTCGTAATGATTCCGAGGCCATGTTGTGCTATATATACTAAAAAAATGTATCAAATATTTGAAATTGAAACGCGATATTTCGAACCTGATTAGAGTTTTAGCATCGTTTTCACCTGGTTAAAACTAACCCGTGCTATTTTTTGCTCATTATTTCACCCCTGACAATGGAAACCAAGCTCTCATTTGTAACAACACTCCTTGAAACGTATCCTTTGATGATCAGATATTCCAATTGAAAATATCAGCTCTGGCTACACGTACACTTGACATAGATCCGCACTGACTGTCAGCTAGAAATTTGCCGAGACTCCCGCAATATTAAATCTCTCTTCTTATTTCACCTGTGTCTCGTATTTCTCTCCATCCAGAAAGCTCTCCACCTCCGAACTTATGTAGATCCTTAAAATAGTAGAACAATTGACATGTTTTAGGCGCAACTAGCCTGGTATATTTGATTCGGGGTATTATGCAGTGATAATTGGATCACGAGAAGGGTATCCGGTAGGACTGGTTTATCTTGTTACTCTCCCCTGGTCGCGGCAACTGTCCGATTGGATTAAATCTGTACATACATCACAATGCAAACAGCATATATATTCACTTTTATCTCGAGTAGTCGGCTCTAATTTGCCCTGTTATGTTGACAAGAGGGTCGGGCACGATGTGGCTTCTAAACAACGATAAAGCGACGGCGGTGATTGACGCCTTTTTAACAGTAATCCATGGTGCTGTGCGAAAAAAATCGTCCACTTGCTCAATGTCTGTTTCAAAATAATCAAAGTAAACGTTAGGGCAATTTCCTTTCTAGAATGACACAAAATACAGCATTGCACAAAAAAGGTAAACACTTTCAAGCCGAGGAATTTTTGACAATGTTGGTTGCCACGATATGAAAGAATCCCGCGCGATGTTAACTAGAAAACAAAAAAACTAAGATAAAAAGCTCGAGTTCATGTGTAGTCCCGTCCGGTCATTGAATTAATATCCACGCTCGCAGCGTACTATTAGTAATGTCAGATATACGAGAATATAAACGTTTGGCGCAGGCTCTCGGTGATTTACGGGCTGTAAGATAGCTAGCACGTGAACCGGAGACTTGCGGCGGCTTGGAGTGCCGTTTACATTCACGACTGTTTGTAGCGCGGCCGACCGGGGCTATTATCTCCCGCGCACCTCATGCTCCTCTGCCACCTTAACATACCGACACCGGCTCGCTGCAGGCTGGATACACCATTTGTAGTTGCTACATTCACAAACAACGAGCCGAAATTAACTCCTAGGAGATTAATCTCTGTGATGACGGAAAATTCGAGCGTATTTATATATGGCGTGTGAACTTTCCGTATTAGGAAATAGTCAGGGCTGATATATGAAGATTTATCCTTCCACGTGCCCTTAAAAGAAGTGTAATCAACACGTTTTGTAGATAATATGTCCAAAAATCTTTCGTTCACTTAGAAGATTTGCATAATTGTCAGTCATTTCATGACGGATCAGCGATCAAAAGGGTTTTGTCCATGGCCAACTCTACTATATTTGATCATACAAAATTTAAACAAATGCAATCTACAGCAACATATCAAATGATGCAATCACAAATGCTGAGAGTTTTCAATCGAAATATCCCCGTCATAAGTACCGAGAAAGGATAGGTCAGTTGGATACAAAGACGCAAACGCTAATCAGCTTTGTAAGATTAGTGCGCGGCTTATCCTTAGAATAGCCCGACTCATGCTCAAGTGCCTTATTTGGGATTCAAATAGGACCGGCTGATAGTTTTCGCAAACTGTTTTAGTTTAACCAACTCCTTATCGCCCGGTGTCTACACGCCAGATTGCTACACGAGTCATCAGAATGATTTGCGATTAGCTTGGCGAGCAGCGGGCCCATGACCACTATAAACAATTGACGTAAAAGCGACTATTAGGTAATTTTACCTCACGGTTGATTACAAAGTTAGCCAGCGGGTACCGTTTCTTGGGTACTTCAATACGACGCGATAAAACACGATCTGATAAAATATCTATCACATTTTATCGGCTTCTATAGCCTCGGGTGATCGTTTAATTAATAAGCTGTATATTCTGCACAGTGCGGGCATTATTAAGCTAACTTATCGGGTAAGAGATGATGGACGTCTTAAAGGTCTGCCCAGCGATACCGCTTCGTTGCTAGCACTTGAGAGCCTCTCGAGATAACGCTGATAGTCTCTCAGCTCGACTTATTAATGGAGCTCTTTTCTGATATTTTACACGTCTCGAGCATGGTGCTAACACCACGGTTTAAATGTTTTCCGGGCTAAACTGACAGCTGATTGGCATGTCTAAAAATGTCAAGGAATGGTGTATATACTCACGCGACTGTGTAATACATGTAGTTTCCGATTTGGTAATTTATAAATAAGCAACAAGAAATGGACGATTACTAAGAAGTGCATTTACCGGCATTGTATTTATTCGTACATTAGCTGACTTGTGATATATAAGTCTCGAATAGAAGCAAACGAATAATAATGATACATTTACTGTTTAATGATAAATGCTAACATAATACAAATGCTTGGGGATGACTTGTTATATCGTTTCGATTTATCTAATCCGGATGGCCAAGTTTGTGCAGGTGTAGGTTGGCTCCGGGTGACTGGTAAAAGGTGCCGTGTTTAGAGATATATATTATATAAATGCGTAAGAAATCTTAGGCTATAACCATACTTATATGTTGATTCCCATTTATGTCCGAGAGGCAATCATTAATCGACGTCGTTTTAAGATTTTTGGGGTATATAACGAAACCTATATTAAGATTATAATACATGTAATGGTGAATTGGACGGCAAATTAATTACTATAGAGTAGTATTCAAAATGGCAATAGTTGAAATATTGATACTTCATTGCGCGAAAAAAGGCGGACTTCAAGCACATAGGGTGAGTAGTATATATATACGATCATTCAAGTATAATGTAGATATCACCATATTTGTGCGTACTGTCGATCCCTGGGATTACACATCTCCCTGGAACACGCGGTAATTCATCATTCTAACCGACTGAATGATTTTTCTCGGGTATTGCCTTGGTCCACTGAGCGACAACACTCGCCTGTTTGATGAGCTGGCCGCGCAGTCGCGGGTTCCCCCAGCTGCTGCCGCCGCTTCTCGTCGACCTGAAGAACGGGGTGGAGTCCCCGCTACTGAACGCTGCCGAGGTGGCTCCCTCGTCCTGGTTCTCAGCCTCCGAGTGTATCTCCATCTTCTGCACAATGAGCTTCAGCAGCTCGTGTTGTTTGTCAATAGAATCTGTTACATCCTTGATTCTAAAATATAAGCATGGTGATGCTTAAATTCGGATAAGTATCGAAACAGTATATTCGAACTGTATCAATTAGTCTGATATCTTTTTCAGATCATGTTAATATTCGTATTGGAAAGCAATCAATTCAAAGTATTCAAAGTTAAGGAATTCTCCCGAAGCTTGCAACTGACTGTACATGCTTGGTATCCCAAAATCTTACCTTCTCTTCTGTTTCAGTAGTTCGTCTATGATCAGTGTTTGCGAGGCACTTTCCATTCCGCTTTTAGTTTGTTCTGTTCTGACCATGTGATTGAAAAATCGGCCAATAATCTGGGAAGGTTCAAAATGAATCATTACACAGTGTTGCGAATTCTTAGAAAAAAAAGATGACTAAAAATAGTTTTATCGTCTTTTGTTGAATTCCCTTAGGACAATTGATGCCCTGTGCCAAACAGTTATTATAATAAATAATTAATATTATAGTCATTAGCATACCTTATTCACGAATTTATTACTGCTTCTTGGATATACTTTATAATGGTCTTTATCCACGTATCTCAAAATTCGTTGTGGAATCTTTGCCTCGAGATCTGTGTGCAGTTCAACCTAAGTAAACGGACGTATAGTAGATGTAAATTGAAAAGGGCTAAAAGGACTGTTTGTGAGAATGATCAAAAATGTTCATGGGCTAATGTGGTAAAACGTACCTGCATGGCTAATCGTTTTAGCCGGGCATTCCTTTGGACGGATTCAATGTCACCAACGGCAAGACCAATCTAAAATCAAACACAACTATTAAATTGTGGTCAGAATTACCCCATTGTATAACTGTCATTGGTAAATAACAAATTAGCAAGTAGTATGCAACAATTGGTTACACTCACTAAAAGATTCATGAGCAGTATAGGCATAAGCAGTATAAAAACGATAAGAAACAGGAATGTCACAGTTCCGAATCTCATTGTGTTCGGATCGCCATCTTCCAGGGGCTCGACGTAAGTAGGAATATAATCGATCTCTCCTAACATCATCACAAATGTTCGCATAAAGGAGAGTAGTGGAGTTCTATGTGCATGACGGTCCTGCGAAGAAAAGACAGCATGTCGTATCAATTAGTAAAAATTAGGAGAAACACAAAAATCCCAGTCTTAATCTAGCATGAAACATGTCATATGAATGTTTCTGCGTGAGCGGTCGTTAGTGTTTGGCATTCAAGCGGTGAAATGTCTTCGAATGAGGGAGTGCATGACATGTAAGATACGTTAAGCAAAGCTGCTAATTACCAATCACTGTCTACCAATACCCAACAATTATATATCAAAAGCCCAGTAAGCAGAGAACGTATTCCGCCTAACGTTAAAGTGATCCAATTTGATATGCCAAGCAAAATGGGGTATGCATTTCTGAAGAAAATGCAGGGCAATTATACAATGACTGGGACGTTTGGCTTGTGCATTAATTACCTAGCTTCATCTATTCTTACTAACTCTAAAGTTGTTCGAGCATATTTACCTTTATATGCTAACATGGAAAGGAATCAGGAATTTAAATAAACCTGTTCGACAATTGTGTCACACGTATATACATGTATATCCAGAAAGTACAAAGAAAAATGTGCTTCCAATCTACCTCAGTAAATTATAAACATGCGCTCTTTAAATGTAATCAGATATTAAATGTGTTTTGCTTTACACGTACTTCTGTAGCCATCAAAATGTAGAACGAAAGTCCGAAGGCGATGATGAGTATAGAGAACACAATTATCACTTGTATGAGAGTCTTTAATATTTCTAGGAACATCACTACGTAAATACCAAATAAATCGAATCTGAAAGTGCAAAAATGTCTTAGTGATTATATTCATGGATAGCAAGGTAAGGCAGATTACTTATCAGTTTTATTTAAGATGTGCTGAGATGACAGGGTTTGTTTTACCTCTGCAGATACAAAAGTAGATTAAACCACGCTAGAAACACGGCAATGGCTCCGCACTCCCATTGGGCATGAAACGGCACGTTAAATAGGTCAGGCATCACAAACAAGCTCGCTGTCACGTACAATATCCATTCCAGGTAGTTGTTTGTGTCTGTGAAATATTTGAACTTCTGCAAAACACAATTAACACAATTCTTCAAGGAACGCATCATGATTCTAACGACGCCATCTACAAATTGCCACCATGATAAAGCATGCTTCACAAAACATTGAGTTGAAATTGGCCCGTACCTGTTGATATAATTGCATCAGTTCTTTAAGCATATTGAGCACACATAGCACGGTCATAACCAACATTCCAATCCTTGGCCAACCCCAGTCATGACTCGGCTGCCATGAAATAGAATATAGGTTAATCAAAATGGAAGGACCAATCCCTTTACATCTGCTCTATCTGGACGCCCTTATTTCAAACCGAGCGATAATTGAATCGCATTTTTATACACACCGTTTTTGTCACTTCTACGAATTCATCAGGCGAGATTGTGCCGAGGGAGTCATTCCACATAGATTGCTGCGTCGTTACCCACCCAGGTGGAGGCGGGTTAACTGTCGTCTGGTAGGACATGGCCGTGGCGATCTCTTCTGGACTTACTGTGCATATATGTGTGGTGAGAAACACCAGGAATATCCCATATATTCCTATGTTAGCCATATGAATCCAAAATCCATACGCTCTCCTGCCGATCAAATACAATAACGCGCTCAGTGAATAAGTTACAATTACTTGTTATTATCTATAGATATGTCCAAGAATAATAGAAATTGATGTGGGACGTACCATTTCATATTAAGAAAGGTAACGCAAACTGGATGCGAAAGCAACTCAACCCGATTAAATTGCACCATGACCTACAAAAGATGGTTATATTAATAACTTCGATATAGCTTATTTGTTGTCACTTGTCACGTTGATTTTATGAAGGAGATATGGAAACTCCTTCCATCAGTTGGCTGGGAAATGGCAATGGGAGTTTTTTGATTGTGTACAGGTATAATGTGTTCTGGGGTATCCAGACTAAGTATCAGAGTTTTTTAAAATAATTTATTTGACCTATTTCCCATGAACCTTGCACTGACACTTGAAACAACAGATGATGGGTGAAACTTACATTCAATGCCATCATGGGATGAGTCTCCTCGCCTCTCTTTTTCTTCTCAGCTTCCATGCTGCTGGGATTCTGGAGGTACCGGAAGTCGAATATATGCTGAGCAAATAGGAAATTTACATGTAAGTATTATAGGTTGATGTTGCTTAGGTGGAATAAGCCTGTCACTATATAAGTATTTCGCGTGCCAATTTGATGCACAGATGGTTTGATAATTGAGAATAATTTTGAGGATTACATACATAAAAGTTCTTGCTTTTCTCATCATGTTCTGATGTTGACTGGCAACGATCAAGCACAGCCTGGAAAACGCATAGATTAAAACAGTCTGAAGAATGCATTTACGCACGTGACAGCTAAAACTACGCGTCAAACGTTAACGAAATTATGCTTAGTAAAATCTCCAATGACGTTTTACCTGGCACACTTCTGGAAGAAACTTTATCAAAGCAATCATTGGCAAATCATGTTCTCTTGACCTTAGATCCATAGCCTCCTTCCACCTTAAACATGGAAATAGCAATGAACCTATCAATTGTGTCAGCAGGATTGGGGAGAGAACTAACTTACTGTGAGTCGTTGATATAAATAGCAATCTCGGTTGACCTTTCATGCCCTATGATATGAGAAGCTACGTCTTTGTGTCTATTTTCTATGGCTAGGTCAAAGAAAGTCAATTCCTCGTTATTGTAAATAAATTCTGCAGACATCGTCATTAATATTTTCACAGTCGCAGGTCGTCCTGCTCGAGATGCCAGGTGAAGGCCAGAGTTCTAAAATATAGAAAATATTATGTGTTTTGATCTCAGATAACTTATGACCCACAGCGTGCAATAACCACACTATAGAACGAAACGTTACTGGTTAGAATTACTCATACATTGAACAAATTAAAGTAAATGTTAGGATAGATTAGTTGATTGCCTATTCATGGCTATTATTAATTTACATATTTTGAATGTAAATATATGTCAATGCAGTGTTTTGGTATATTACATATCATACCCCGTCTTGGTTTTTGGCGTTCAGAATATAAGAATGCACGCCGAGTAAGACTTTCATCGTTTGATTGTAACCGTTTTCAGCTGCCAGATGTAGAGGGGTATTCTCTTTGTGATCTCTGCAATTAATGAACAGCCACACATGTATCACTAAAGTGTATTTCATAGACATTTAGTCTGAGTTATTAGACTGTGATTATTGCCATAAATATTTTGTGAAAGTAAAACCGTAGCCTAATTGTCATTTATTTGTCTGCTTGTCGACCCTTGTCCGAGTTGGTCTACCATTACTAATCAATTAGACAAGCTAATCTATTGACGCTGAGCACTTGAATGGCCCTGCTGGTCACCTGTTAAGTGCAGGTAGCCCTCCAGAATGGCGCCATGGTACTTAATACGAACACCTTGACGGCAACGTGATTGCTTTCAAGGAGATAGCAAATACGCTTGGATTATTTGCTGTTCAGATTTCCTGCCGTAATGGATGCGACCGAGCTGGATCTATCAGTAGATTCATGCAGATTCACGACTGATGCCTGACTGAGTATGTCTCTCGATAATGAGTTATGTGTCCCGCGCGCTCGATAATTTCGAGAATACACCCATTGTTTGACTTCTGCAGATTGATTAGAAAACCAGAACCAAACAAAGAGTCGCATCCTTGTCGCGCACTTATCAGCATTACAGGAGAATCAGATGACACAGCGATTCACGAACAACAGAGCTGATGGAAATCGGGGACTGATAAGATTAATACCATACATAATTTAACCTATTTCTGCCAGAATCTGTAACTTTGCGATGAACCGGCGCAAAGTAACCATCATTGTTTGGGGATGTCGGTCAACAGGCCAATGAGAACGCATGCGCACTGAGTAAAAGCTGAATCATCGGTTTACCTCTGTAAGACGGCGCCTTTCTGCAGCAGCAGCTGGACAATCTTCACGTGACCGTTCTGACTGGCGATGTGCAGCGCGGTCAGCCCCTCTCCGTCCGTCTCGTTAATGATGTGAGCCCCTTGACTGCTGGCGAGGAGCCGGACACAGGTGTTCACTCTCCCGTACCTATAACAATCACAACAGTGCTAATCTAATTAATCCACATTCATATATACATATCCTAGGACCTCTTGTCTCAGCCGCCATGACCTCACGCGGCTTATTAGAGGCACATGTCGGATACCACAATTATCCTGAAGTAAGCCTCCCTAAATTAATGGTCAGATTGGATTAATCGGTGTTTCTGGAACCAAATATTCAGTGGGGCGTTGGGACAAATTCGAGTAGTTATATTGAGGCATTGCATAAACAAAAAACAAATAAAATAATACTATATCGCTCACATCTTCGCTCGTAACATAGATAGGCTCAGTGGGTATTACGGTAATTTGTGCCCTGAGATTACCTACATATCAGGCAGGTACCCCTTGGCCTGATGAGTGCACGGTATAAATCGTTTGGGGAATACGGAGACCCTCGACAGATTTAGCCCTTTCATCAGTTCAACAACGCAGTGACATGTTCACGAAATCGGGACTCATCAAAAGGAATTGGGGCTGATTAAGGTCGCCGGGTAATTGTATCGGCCTAAATATGTGGCTCACTCCGGTTATATTTCATCCACAAAACGCAACCGAGGTCGATTTACACTAAGTTGGCTGCACAAATCGATCGAAGACAATTTCACCTGACCACATGCATCGCGCAGAATTGGCAAGCATCACGAAGAGAAATAACAATTTCCAGCGTTACCTGGAGTTCCGGATAGGATGTTACGATTCGTTGCCTTGAATATGTATGACCGTCTTGGACAAAAATACTTCTTGTGTAGTCGAATTACGCGTTATTTTCGAGATCACACGGGCATGTTTTTCGGTTGCTTGCACGCACATTTAAGATTTGCTTGGTCGGACTAATTGCTACATTTTCCTGAAGAGGGAGTAAATTGAATTCGTGGGCGGATTGTCGAAACAAATCACGATAATCCACAACGCGAGCTCTCTTTGAATAGCGATGTTTCTTAAAGCGGTTCATGCGATGCACATTTTCGGTCTGTCTAAATTGCATGTAAACATGTATATATATATATATATATAAATATATATACTGAAACTGTACATAAATATGAATAGAGCGATTGACTCACTCGCATGGCAAACATTTACGTTGCAAAATGAGCCTCAACAATTAAGAGAGGAATGGTTTATATGTACTCAATACAATTCTAAACGAATTCTGATTTGCCCGTGTAAAACTCTACCCTTACTAAAATACCCGATTGATTCCATATTCAGTCTGCTAATTGTAAGCATTGTCGTAATTGAATATTATTACGACAACATCAATTAACAAGGATGCATGCTTGTCAGAATGTTAACAAAGACGACTAATGGACTGGATGCTCCAGACGTCATTGACTTACTTCACGGTAATTCGCAAATATCGGCTGTTTTTATTACATCAGTACTGATCGAACTGACCGGGGGCGAAACGCATAACGGATTTTCATATTTTGTTCAGTGACTAAATGATGCTGCGTTCAATACCGAATTGTGCTGACAATTGTGGGAACATGTATATCATTACTTCACTCTTTAGTACGCAGCTG